>JAJHUR010086782.1:0-12050 GCA_027495735.1 Lutjanus campechanus
AAAAAGCGGTTAGAAGTGTTGCAAAAACATGACAGCTGCAGAAGTGATGGGAGTAAATATAGCAGAGTTAGCTGTACCAGTCATAGTAGTAGTACTGAGAATTTAACCTCATCCCAGTAAAGCCCTATTTGCATGGGGACTAGTGATAATTGTGGAGGTCGTCTGTGATCTCAGTCCTGTTTGAATCTGCCATGTCCATAATTTGTAAAGTAAAAATTCCACCACAAATTATCTGCCATATCTCGCCAAACACAGCCGTCATGTGATAATTCCAGTCCAGTGTGAATAAGCATCACAGTGACTTGGGGTTGTATTTATTTTTAACATCTGTTTTCTATTGTCAGACAACTGAACGCAAATTAAATTTGATTGCAGCTCATAACGTGTTGACCCACAGTCAACAGCTGTGCTGTGGGTTCAGCTATATGGACATATAAAATCAGCGATGATGCCAGAGATGGTCAGAGATGGCTGCTAATTGAACAGATGCTCTGTTTCTGATACATTTATGTTACACAGAGTCTTCATATTCGGGGGGAACATGTCAGTAAATTTGAGTAAAATGCAGACTTTGCACATCACGTGCAAATGTGCTGCAGGGAACACAGACGTGAGGATGTCAGTTCTAAATCACGAGGTCCCCTGGTTAAACTAACCCTGTGCAAATAGGTCTTAAGACACATAAATTAAAGGTTTGTACTTAATTAGATTTATCATCTTCGCTTCTCTTTATAATGAGCCATATAGGGTTATAGCAAATCTCACAATCATACATGCATCACTCATACTGTACATCTGAAATTAATACTTGACATGAAATATAGATAATGGAAAAAATTACTTTCAAAATGGGTTTCTTATGTACAAAAGTCCCAGCTACACTTTATTGAGTTTAACAAATTAATAAATCCTTTGTTGCTGTCCGGGATTTGTTTGTTTTTTCTCCCTCTTTTTCGCTCTGACAGGATGTAATATAGTTATTGGAAATTTTCCAGGATGATTATTGTTTAAAAAAAGGATAGTGAGAGAGAGAGAGAGAAGTGAAGGGTTTTAAGCAGCCTTGTAATGTTCTCTGCATTTGGAAGGCTATCTGTCTCAGTAGTTGCTGAAATGCTGTCAATTATCCTTTTAAATGAAGAATTGCAAAAAGAAATGAATATCAGAATTAAACCAAATGTACACCCATGCTGTAAAAGTAACCACACTGTAGATCTTTAGTACTACGTTTCTTCATTTTTAAGTGCATGTGTTACTTCAAATATGCCTTATGAAGCACACTTCAGTCGAGGTGTAGCAGAGAACTATTGCATTGTGTTTAATCCTTTGCCCCGTTACTGTGACGCAGCGCCATCACCTCTCCTGCTGTGATTGGTTCTTTAATTAGCGCCTAACAAGAGCCTTCAGGAAGCCGGCGCGCTGATTGGACGTCTTATCATTGGTAATTAGCTCAATTAAGTCATTAGGAGGGTCCTCAGCCCTGTTTCCTGGGGCCACACAGGTAGTGCTCCCTCCCCTCGTGTGCTCGTGTGTGAGTAAAGAAAGATGGAGGAAGAGAAAGAGCAAAGAGGAAGCTATTTAGATTGTAGAAATCAAGTCATTTTCTCAGCAGTGTATATTACAGTGACAGATGATGATTTCATCCGATCTTCCTATTTCATATCCAAGCGTGAACACCCCCGACACACAGACACTATACACTCACTAACATCAAACATGAGCCTGTATCAAAGCGCTGTATTGCCTAAATTCTGTGAAACTGTCTGATTTTGGTTGTTTATTGGTGACATAGATCGTTTGTTTTTGTTTTTGTGGGTGTGTGTCTCTGTGGTGTCCAGGTGTGATATGGCCTGCGGTGGTTAAAAACACACATCTGGAGCAGAGAAAGCACTCTATACCCAGATGTGCTCTAGCGAGACAAACACACAACGCTTTGCTGTAAAATCATGGGCATTTACTGTTTTTGGTTGGAGGGGTGGAGTGTTTTTTTTTGTTTGTTTTTTTTTTAGTGTGTGTGTCTATGTGTCCAGACATCAGCTGTGTCTGTCAGGTGTATTTGTACAGAAGTTGACAGATGTTATTTTGATGTTAATGAATGTTGAGAGTGACAAAGGACAAAGAGAATAGATAACAATGAAATGATGATACAGTGCTCACACACGCACACACACACACACGCCGTCTCTGCTATGAAGTCAGCCATGAGACAATGTTTGGTCAAGCATGGTTGGGTGGAGAGGCAATTAGTAAAAGCTTTGTATGTGCGGCTGGGATAGACGGTGTGGTCTCTAACTCCAGCTGTCGTGTACCTACAAATTAGTCAATTATTTTCACTTGCATATGTGTGTCCGTCTGCACACACTCCAGTTAATGCAAACAAGTGTTAATATATGGTTCACATCAACCCATAATTGTTAACGCCAACACAATGAACAAAGGACCTGAGTGTCATCCCCCCTAGCGATAGGCACGCAGATGTTGGCCATTACCATTTCAGCTCGACAAAGTGACCTGATTGAAGGCTGCGTCGATGAAACTGCTGGATAGTTATGCGATACGCTCAGCATGCTAGTTCAGTAACTGATGACTTTAATCCCAGAACTGCTCTCATCACAGTCTGTTATACAAAGTACTTTTTAAAATCTCTGATTAGTCTTGAAATTGAAATTCACATCCTCATCATGTTTAATAGTTAGTAATTGCTAGAATTTATAATTGAGTTCTGCCCCCAACAGGATTCTCTGTGGTCAGGTCTATAAACACATTTAAAGTCATATTTGTTGGTGTGGACTTAATGTGATGAACGTCATATTAATCAACACAGTCCACTTTGCTTCTAGATTTAGTTTTGTTTAAAGTGAGCCTTAATTTTGAGTAAATCTCACGTCCACACCTTGATTTTTATTTAAGATCAGAGGTCTGGAATGGTTGGCGATAACAAAATAATGTTTAATCAACTGACTTAAAACTTATAGGAAACAAAATTCCACAAGCAAATGATTAATGACACATGACAGGCCAGCAGGAAACCGAGGCAGACGCAGCTCAGACAGTTTGTCCATTTCTTTCTGATTCAGACATGTTCTCACTACAAACCCGTCATTAGTTCTAGAGAAAATGGAGCAGAGTTAGATCCGATATTAAAAAATATTCAGCTGGCGACAGGATCACTGTGAATGACCCTCAGCTGCTACTACACTAGCTGATCATTCAGTTACACTGTAACATTTAACATCACTAACAACATATTGATCTGAAGAATTTTGTTTTCAAAATAGAAAATGTTGCTCTTCATAACAAAAGTTTTGAGTTTGGTCCCAAATTGACTTGCTGTTTGGTCCGGATGCAGACCTTGGTCCTGATCAAATATTTGTCTACACTGGTCATCATAAGCCACTGGTCATACAAGGCCAAGTAAAGCTGGTAAGGTTTGGGTATATTGAGTTGACCAAGGGTGTGTTTATCAGTTCAACTTTTTATTTGTAACATGAAGAATGTTTGATTAAAAAAAAAAAAGATTAAGGTTGCATAATCACACTTCAAACAAGTTTTAAGTTGCAGTAACACTTCATTATTATGTTTTTGTTTTTTTAAAATCAGACCAAATCTAGCTTTTGACAGCAGCCATGTTGATATGAAATAGTAGGGCAAACACAGGTATTACCAATGATACTAATTTAGGTCCTGTTCCATTTAGTGGAGCAGAGCCTTTCTAGTGAGTCAATATGCACAATAGCAGCACTCTGACTCTGTTTTCCTGAATGGTATGGAACCATAATTACTGTTGTTGTAAAACCTGAGTTTATTGCAGCCCCAAGACATCATTCGGTAACTGTCAAGAAACAAGCAACAGGTAATGACGAATAAACTGTAAAACTGTTAACAGCAGCTTTGAGCCACCCCAACAATCAGACCAGACATTGGTCACCTCAAAAATGACAGAAGATAGAAAATAATCTAGTTCACTACACAGTAACAGTAAAATAAGTAATCATAGACAATATCAGGGAGCAAATGAATGAGAGAAGAAACATGACACAATTAAATTTACGCATCCACAGTTTGCATTAGATTCTGTAAAATCATCCATGACAAATCAGTTTCTGCCAAGTAGCTCTCGTGTGAAACAGAAGTCTTAATGGATTTCTTACCCATCAAACGAAACAATACTGTTTCTAAGTGTCTAATTTTTCATACCTGTGTTGACTGCCTGAGCAAGCATTAAGCTGTATTTATTGTGTGTTTCCAGTGTATCTGTAGAGGTGAGAATCCAAAGAGATAGAAAAGAGGAGTGTAGCAGCAGAGGGAGAGAGAGAGACAGGCAGAAAGATGAAGAGAGTCTGTGTAGAAAGAAGAGAGAGGGTGATGGAGAGGAAGGAGAGCACCACAGAGACAATGAAACAATGCCCTCTAACCACTGCTCTGACATCTCTTTGTTGGAAGTGTGTGCGTCTGTGTAAGCGTGCGTGCGCGTGTGTGTGAGCATGTATTAATATTGATTTAGCATTCTGGCAGGGGGTCTTTGAACCTCACTTTCCCTACTCAAGCCCCTAGAGACACATTGTAGATACACACACATAAACACACAAGAAGCGGTGTCAGATGTAATTAATGATATAACCTGAAGCCTTGACAGCGAGACAGAATGGCCGCGTATGAAATGTGTGTGACTGTCGGACGGTTTTGTGAATATATACACATCTGTGTGTTGTTGCGTGTTTGTGAGACTGGGAGACAGAGCCGATGAGTGAGAAAGGAGGGCTAAACTGTGATTCCCAGTAGTGGCTCTGCTCTGCATGTGAACTCTCTTAAGTAGACTGAAGGACTGTTTAACTGAGCACTTGTCTATGCATGTGCGTGGATGTGCATTTTAGTGTGCATGTCAAGCTGAATATTTAATCCATACGCTGCTGTCATGTAGCCTCTGTCAGCTTTTTCATGCTTATTAGCTGCAGAGGGGAGACGCGGTTTAGTTAACAGCAGTTCTGATGTCATGAGTCACTGGTTTTATGGTTTTTATTTATCAAATGTATACCGTCTTCAAGTTAAAGAACAGTTAAAGTATTATATAAACGTTTACTGTAACGCACATACAACAGCACAGGATAAACAGGAATGGATGATTATGTTGACGCAAATTTTTAGATGGACTGATCTTTGGCATTTTATAGACTAACATTTGCATTTTAGTAGCATTTGTGAAAGTTACATTAGTTACATTTTCCAGCAGTTCTCAGCAGATACAGTATGTCTGTTATATTTGTGTGTGTTGTGTATTTGTGAATTACCCCACAATTCACAGATTCAAATAAATTAAACAGTATAGATTTCAGTCTGTGATGAATTTATTAATTTGTAGCACATAAACAGAAACCATATTTCATCTGTTTTAACTAGAAATTACTCATTTTTTGGTCACTTTTAGGCAGCACAACAAAACCAAAACCCTGTCCTGATATCACCTTATATTAAGAATATAACAATAATAATAATGAATAATATATAAGAATAATAATAATGAAAAGTCCACGATATATTTATCACAATATCAAAAAAAAAGACAACTTGAAAAAATGTCTTTTATTGAATAGAAAATCTGTTGAATCAGATAAATTTCTTTTTCCTTTTAACTTCCTTCTTTCCTTCACAAAAAGGATTGAAATTAAATTAAAACAGAAGTGGCAAGCCACAAACTAAGCATGTGCAAAAATTATGTACATACAATTGCAAAACAAATACAATGCAGCAGTAAATACTGTAGCTGTCTCTTTATAACATAACAATAATAAAAACGATCAATTAATCATGGTAATCACAGCAGATATTGTCATAATCAGCTATGGTATTGAGACATTTTTTATTGCAATATCTCAATATTCAATTTATTGTTACATCCCAACTTTAAGACAGTTATTATGTCAACAATCAGTGGTTTTTAGTCTCCCTTCAGCTCTCTTTTTGGTCTCCACCAACTCTTTATCTTCCTCTTTAACGGCTAAATTCATTTACGAGCTTGATGCTAACTAGCTAGTTGTCTGTTAGCTGTGTGTGTTGGGCAAGTAGTGAACATTGAATTTATCATAGCTTTTCTCCTGCTAACAGCTGCCAAGTGATGCTGGAAACAACACTGATATGAGCGGCGAGAAAAAATCTAAACAGTAAAGTTGTGGGCAGTTCAACCAAAACAGTGAGCTTAAAGATGGTAAAAACGCTCCATAGAGCTCCAGAGATGGGTAATAATTCACCACAAGCTAGACCTTGTGCATTACACTTAGTAACGTCATCCATCTTCATTCTTGTATTTTGATGTCGAACATATATTTTACATAACTGAGAACACTTTCCTGAATGTGACAGTTTAAATACCTTTAGATATTTTTCTGCATTGTTACTGTCTGTCTGTCTCATCTGTCAGTTGCTCTGCCTCTCTCTCTATCTTTGGGGATTCTCTTTATAAGTCTACACTCACACACACACACAAATCTCCAGACACATGTATATTTGATTCCTGCCTCAGAATAATTAATAACTTTGTGTTCATTTATTTATTTGTTTGTATTTGAGGCTGACAGAAGTGAGAAGTGTGTTGTGTTTGCACTTGTGTTTTTTGTGAGCTTGTGTGTGTGAGAGCATGAAGAAGCTATTATTTTATTATTCAAATGCAGTACTTTGAAACTGTACGTTATTTCAGCAGGTTACACTTTCCTTTTTGGAAAGTGTGTGACTGTAACATCTGTCTCTGTAGTATACAGTACACATTTGTGTTTGATGCAAAATTATATTTGTCATTGATGATGTGCACACGGCCTCAGTGGATCAGAACCAAGGCTGAAAGCAAACGGGAAATTACAGATGCATTGTTACACATAAAAAACTACACATAAGTGTTTGTTGCACATACATTTTCCTCTATATTCCCCATCTACTTCTAAATAAGTTAGAGTTGTCAACTCACAGTTCAATTGGATTTTACTCAGGTCAAGAGATCAATATAGCAATAGAAACAGTAAGAAAGAGCAGGTTTCATATCTCTATGGTTTTGCTGCTCTCTGCCTCATTTCCCAGTGTGACTGTTGAAGGTTTAAAATGGTGGGTGTAGAAAGAAACCCTTGCTCTTTGATTTTTAGGGACTGGCACTAAACCCTGACATTTACTGTCGATGTTTCAGACGGCTGTAATTTTTCTCCAGGTAACTCAATTGTAGCTGTGCTGGAAATATCTCAACCATGTATCTCGTTGTCTACGTTTTATCCAGTATGAATATGATAAAACACACCAGCTAACTAACACCAGCAATTTTTGCAGGTGTTAGTTAAAAAAAACAAACATAAAAATAACATAAGCTGGGTAATCCTTCACAGAAAATATGATGCTTTGTTTAGGTTTGTCAGTGTTTGTGTTTTTTTTTGTTTTCACGTCGTACTCTGCTCACTGTCAATCACCTGAAGTGAAGTACAGGAAGCACAGCACCTTATGCACTTAATTATTCATACTGTAGCCTTTGGAGACAAAATGATTCAAGAGTAATTGGACATAATCAGTTTCTATTGGTGCTTAATCTTTGAAGGTCACGCAGCTGATCATAAACTCAGAACAAGTCATCTCGGCAGGTTGTTACTTTATAAGAGTGACCATGTTGGTACTGCCTGGTGATTCAGCGGTGATTGTGCTCCTTGTGAGTGTGATCATTACCTGTTCCACCCAGCTGGAGATGTCTTTTCACTAAAATGTTACCTTGATTAGCTGTTCCTAGGACAGCTCGGACATTCACACACACACACACACACACACACACACACACACACGCACACACACACACACACACACACACCGATATTGGGAGGAATATACGGCAAACCCTTAAAGGGATAACGATCAGTATCAGAAAATGGTGAAAAGTGTCAATCGGTGTTTCCTAAAGCCTAAGATGATGTCCTTGAATTTCTTGTTTTAGTCACAACCCCAAGATATTCAGTTAATTGTCAGAGAGGAGTAAAGACACCAAAAAGTATTTATGTTTAAGCAGCTGAAATCAGAGAATTTTTACTATTTTTCTTTAAAAAATACTCAAACTGATTAATTGATCATCAAAATAATTTGTGATTAGTTTAATAATCAATGCAGCTCTAAAGCCCAATACCACTCTCTTCAAACCTACCAAACTCCATAGGCAACATCAGTAACTTTATGTTGCAAAACACGAGAATTGCTGGTCTGCGCTGTCTGATGTAAAGCTGTCAGAGTATTCTAAATATAGTTTGCACTTATTTTTTTTTTTTTTAGGTGGGCCCTCTGTAGGTTGCTAAAAATATTTTGTTTGCAATTTAGTTCATGGTTTAGCTTTTGTGCTTGTGTCCCTCTCTGCTTCTCCTGTGAGCAAGTCAGGCAGCATCAGCTGGTAATACACTGTCTGTGGATAAGTAACTTGTGCAACCCTGCATCAAATATTCCAAACTATCCCTCTAATATAAGTTGTGTAGGACTTCTTCATCAAAGTTATTTTAAAGTGTTTGAGATGTGTTTGCCTACTGTTTTTTACCACATAATGGAATGAATCACCTTCAGTTTTGTGAATCACTGACGTACAACTAAGCTACTGAGTGTAGTTACTGGGGTTTGTTCATTTTGCCACAAAGTAAGGAAGATAAACACTGAGAGGAAAAGAGGAGCACATGTGGGGTACTGAGCATCTTTTCTCTTCCTTCAAACAGTTTAAAAAAGGGCCATTTTTACTCCATCCTGCTGACTTTGTTGACTTTCTCTACAGTTGGTCTTCCCCGTTCTTCCACAGCTTGTCTTCAGCAACATGAAGACAGAATTTTTCCTGTGAAATATGTCCGATCTTTCACTGCTGATAGATACTGTATGTTTTCCCATTTTGTGCCTCTTTGGTGCGTGCTCTGTTTTCTCGTAGCAGTCATGTTTACAGCCAACAGGCATCCTCCATCTCTCTCGCTCACCCACCCACACACCCACACACACTCACACATACACAGTGTGTGGCTGAGGGAGGTCTCTAGCCATGGTTGCAGGTATCTGGCAGGCTTTTCCACACATGACCTAGTAGTGATTTACTGTCTTCATTAGCATGCTACTGCTCTCTGTGTGTTTGCGTGTGTGTGCGAGTGTGTAGGCGATACATTTGTGCTTTAGGGAGGGTTAGAGTTGGCTAGCTGTGTGTCTTTTGTGTTGAAGTTGAGTGTGTTTTGGAAGTGTGCGAGTTTTTGGAATTAAAAAAAAAAATCTGGTTTCAGCCTCCCCTCACTTTTCTATTCTTTTCTACTCTGTACCCTGCTATTCTGGTCTCTTCTAGTCTGTTTGTTGTATTGTTTCTATGACCACAGCGTGGTTCAGTTTGGCACGGCCCGGTATGGCACTGTGGTGTGTGTGTGTGTGTGTGTGTGTGAGAGAGAGAGAGAGAGAGAGAGACAGGCAGGGTGGCTCGGTGGGGGATGTAGCTGGCCAGGGCAGGGGGCGAGGACAGACAGGCTGGACCAAGGTCACTCCTACTGTGTGTGTATGTGTGTGTGCGCGCGCGTCAACTTGTCCACCCCAGTACAGCTGAGGATGTGGCCAGCTTCCGCTCACTCTATCTTTCTCACTGTTTTTTCTTTCTATTTTGCTTATTCTTTTTGTTTCCATCACTTAAATATTTTGTAACATGATGCAACATGAGGACAAATGACTACGTTACAATTTGTAGCATACAACTAAAGACAGAGAAGAAATGGAGACAGACACCTTCTATCATCTCTGTAGAAGGTTTTTAATATATAATAATAATAGTGCTGAAAACAATTAATTGATCTACAGAGAATCAAGCTTCCAATTAATCTCTTTCACTGAAAAAAGAGATTTGTTGGACCAACTTAAAAAAAAACTGGCTTGGTATATTGAGTTTTTGAAAACAACACAATTTAACATATTCAGGTGGACTAATTTATATCTAACATGATGCATTATTTAAAATTCTAAAACATCATTTTGTCTTACATTAGACGGGGAAAAGGACGTGACGTCATGTCGTCAGATGTACAATACAAGAAGAAACCAGAAGTGACATGCTTTTGCTGACATAAGAACAGTAAAGTAAGGGAACGGGGTGTAATTTCAAGTTGTTATACTCCACAAAAGTGCCAAGTGTTATCACTGAAGCAGAAAGCTGAATGAGACTCATTCAAAATATTACATTACTGCAGCTACTACTGAAGTACATGTTTTACAGTCCAAAAAGTCCTATTTTTATGATATTTCACAGACTAAAGTTTAGACTACTCTCATTACTCTCTCCTCTTTCACTGACTCCCCGTGTCTGCCTCTCCATATATCTCCCTGTGTCTTCCTCTGTTTCTGTCTGTCTCCATATATCTCTCTGTGTCTCTCTCTCTGGGTCCAGATGGGCAGTTTGCAGGTTAACTGGTACAGCTGGAGCTGCATTATTAGCATCCTGCTGTGAGCTCTTATTGGCTCTGCTCCTCTCTTCTTTCCTGCTCCCTTCTTCCCTCTTCTTCCTCTGTCAGATTTAGGGGTAGTGTTTTATAGTCTTGCACAATGACATGCGGACGGACACGCAAGTCACAATATATTACAGGGTGCTGGTTGTATGTGCATATAAAGTTATCCTTTGCCATTCCAGAGTATTCAAGTTTTTTTTATTTTTTAAATTGCAGATTCTATTTTAGTTTAGTATCGCTTAACATTAAAGTCTAGAATTTTACAATTCATGTATTTTGTTATTTTACTTTTTTATCCATTTCAGGCAAATTAGCAGAAAATGGTACAGTGGGTAGTGTGTTGCATGCTGACTGTCATGTTAGTACTTCTTAATGGGTCAATTAGTTTAAACCTGGGAGGTAGAGATATGTTAAATTGTTATTTTTAATGGTGAATCAGGAAGTGAGAGTCTAAAGAAGGTTCTAGGGGTTCTTTTAAGAGGTTTTAGGGGTTGTTCTGGAGGCTTAGGTAGTCATTGAAGACATTCAAGAGGTCCTATAGGACGTTTTCAAGATCCTTTTTGTAACCAATGAGATTCAGGGGATCTTTAGGAGGTTCTAGTGGCCACTGAGGAGGTTCTGCAGTACTTTAGGAATTTTGATGGTCAAAACAGGGGGCTCCTTTAAGAGGTTTTTGTAGTCACTGAGGAGGTTCTTGTGGTCACTGAGAAGGTTCTTAAGTCATTTTAGGAAATTCTAGGGGTTATTTAGTAGGTTCTATTGGTCACTGAGGAGGCAAGTTTGGAGTTCTGGTGGCCGTTGAAAAGGTTAGGAAGATCCTTTAAGAGGTTCTAGGGCCTTATAATCTCATTGAAGAGATTGTAAGGGTCATTAAAGAGGTTCTAAGGGTCATGTCATAGATTTTAGTTGTTATTGGTGAGGTTCTAGGAGTTTTTATGACCAATGAAAAGGTTCTAAAAGTCTTTTAGGAGGTTTTAGTGGCCATTGACAGTGCTCCAGAGGTTATATCGATCATTGAGGAGGATCCTTTGACAGCGTTCTCCACCACTATCCTTCCAATAGAGTTCATGCACTTGGAGAACCTCTGACAAGGAGCACCAAAGCCATTTTGGAGGCTATTACTGACCCACTATGTTGTTTTTATTCCTGTAATTTGTCTCCCATCTGTAGGTATATTTTGTACCACACTACTTTAAGAACATTCAACAAGAACATTATGACAACATGTGTGCCCAGGGTGATGTATTTGTGGGGGGAGTTTACAGTGTGGTGAACAGAAAATTAAGCATGTCTCACAGGCCTCTCTCCAGTTTTTGTGTGTGTATGTATGTGTTCACGTGTGTGTGTGTGTGTTAATGTTGTTGTTGTGGTTGTTGTGGAATGGAGATTGGCTTTTTAGTGGTATTTGGGAGATACAGCGGGGATAAGCCTGCTAGCTCCCTCTGACTCCCCCTGGGAACACAGATTAAAGAAACACACACACAGACACACAGACACACACACAGACACACACACACACACACACACACACACACACACACACACACACACACACACACACACACACACACACACACACGCACCCACCCAGTAGTAAAC
>JAJHUR010086785.1:0-10812 GCA_027495735.1 Lutjanus campechanus
ATGAGAGAGTGTGTGTGTGTGTGTGTGTGTGTGTGTGTGTGTGTGTGTGTGTGTGTGTGTGTGTGTTTAAGCCTCTTGTGTGTTGGTCCTGATCTCATTAGAGAGACTCTCAGTTTGACTCTCGACCACTCGAGGTGACGACAGTTCACTTCGCCTTTTTGTTAAAGGAGAACGCCTTCGTTAAGAGAGTCCAGCGCTCATTAAAACCACACACACACACACACACACACACGGAGGACTCAGTTGGCTGTAATGAGAATGGGGCGGACTTCCACTCTGAGGCAATTAGCCAGTACAAATACACACACACACAGTGTGACATAAATGTTTACATCTACACTCGTGTAATAACAGACACAGAATAAGTGTGTGTGTGTGTGTGTGTGTGTGTGTGTGTGTGTGTGGGCGTGATGAGGTCAGATGTGTCACGTAGCCTCTCGTCGTCGTCGTCGTCGTCGTCGTCGCCTCCAACAGGTTCGACTTCAGTTTCTCTGCAGGTGAATCTGGAAAAAACAAACAAAGATATTTAGTTTACGTTCACAGAAACACAGATTCTGACACGAGGGAAGATTTAACATCTCCAGCTGAAAATTAACTTTAAACTTCTGCTTCAGGTCAAAATGTCTGAGAAGGTTCTGTTTGTTTTTTAAGTAGCAAGAAAACAGTGTAACATTTAACTTAAAGTAGCTCAAATTATTTTCATTTGGGTAAATGAACCTTTGTTGATGTAGCAGCAAAAAATGAAGAACTGTGTGCTTTGAGTTTTCTTTGAGAAACATTAACTGCAAAATGTATTAAATACAGATGAAAAGAAACAAGGATGATGTGAAGTGGAGGCAGAATCTTGTTACAAAATATCTTCAAACATTTTTAAAAAACATTTTACAGACTCAGAGTCACATACTTAAATATGAATGTGTAAAATAAGTCAGAGGCTCCGTCACATGACAAATTATTGAACCAAATCCAGTCAAAAATCTGCTACAGAAGGACGCAGATATGAAATGTAATTAATGTTATTTATTCTGATGCTCCTTAAAGTTGTTAGATTTGTATTTATCAGGCGTTTTTATAAAAAGACGCAGATGAAACTCTAAAGTTGAGTCATTTAAACACGGTTTTAACGTCTGCAGCAGTTGAATTTGGTGAAATCTCCCTTTAAAGAGCCAAACATTAGCATGTTTGTGATAATTAACTCTCTGAGGGACGACTTGTACGTCTGCGACCTGCGCGAGGATGTAAAACAGGAAGCACATGTGGAGTCGGAGGCTGACGCCTCCTGCTGAGCCACATGAAACCACAGAGGAAACGCCGGCCGTACCGCCGGCCGATTGGTCGTTTTTTTCCTCTCCTCTCCTCTTCTTCTTCTTCTTCTCCTTTCTTGAAGTGAGCGGATGCGTCCAGCTTTGTTTACAGAGGCTGTTGACGGCGCAGGGCTCCTCCGACATCTGCTCCACACCGCTAATTAGCCGCTAATTACCGGAGAGGCCCGCTCGTGTCTCTGTCACGCGGCTGACCGAGGCGCTTTGAAAAGCAACAATCTAACAAATTAATTTCCTCCGACGCAGCAGCCGAGCCGCTGGGACCACTGACACACCAGAGAGGATGTTGTTTTGTTTTTTTTACTTCTTCTAAACCTTTATTTACTCAGTGAAGGTTGACGGAGCACGCTGCTGTTTCACTGGGAGCCGCCCAGTACAGACACAAGCTTTCACTGGTGCCCACTGAGCAGCTCCTCTGGAGCAATTTGGGTGCTCAGCATCTCGCTCAAGGCCGACTCAGTGATAATCAGAGGAGGAAGTGATCAGAGTCCAGATCCTGTTCAGGTGTCTTCTAAAGGTTCAGAGTCAAATCTGATGGTTCACGTCCGCTGGGAGGAAAAAAAAAAACCTGATCTGTGTAAAATAATTAGCAGTTATAATCTCAGTTCCATGTTTATGTTGGACAACAAATTCTCAACCAAACCTCAGTCAAAAAAATCTGCATTTTAGTTTCAGGTAAACACACAGGTTGTTAAGACTAAACAACACATTAAATAAAAGTTCACGACTTCTTTACACAAAATACATAAACTGAAATCTATACATGACCAAAATAAGAAGCCGTCAATGAATTATGAGCTCTTCAGTTCACAATAAGGCTGAACCTGCAGCTGTCTTAAATCAGCAGTTTCCATAATGGAGTTTTGTATGGGGAAGCTGGTGGACGCAGCAGTCTCACCTGGATATATATGTTTGGGCTGTTTAGGACTGGGCAGAGGGCACTTCAGAGGGCACTTCAGAGGGCACTGTAACATGTTTCGTTCACTTGAAGGCCACTTTATCACGTTTTATCTATCGTAGGAGCGTCCAAGAAGGGACTGTTGCATCGCACGAGTGAACACGAGTTCACTTTCTACAAGTTGTCCTGCAGATCTACAGTTGAGTTGACTTTGTCCTCCGTCGAGAAGACATTTCCAGCTTTAGTGGGCTGCTGAAGCTCTGATTCTTTGTGTAAAACCAGCCAGTGATCAGTTAATAGATTCCCTGACCTCCAACTGGACGACCTCCTACTGTAAATGAACATTTCCTCTCTCGAGTCTGAGTCAGAAGTCTCGGACGGCGTCGTCTTGTTCCTGCGAGGAGCTGATTAGTGTCGCGGTTGTAATTGCCTCTCGCGGGGTTGCAGACGAGCGCGGGGCTGGGTGGTTTTGACAAGTCTACTCGTCCCCCCTCGGCGCCGGGCGCTTTGTAAGGAGTTAAATTGGATGGTTAATTCGGGTGTTATTTACCCTGTAATTCATTAGTTTCGCCCCGCCATTGGCAGCGGGCAGGCTGTAATTTCACGCTTCGCAATAAAAGATGTCTCATAATCTGCTTCATTTAGCAGCCAAAGAATTTAATGAAATTAACTGCGGCCCTAATTAAGACGGTGAATATTAAAGACCTGCTATCAAGGCTTTAACGAGGGTGACACGATCCGCCTTCCGCCGGATTGGAAAAATATCATTTCCCTGGGAAAGGTTGTCACTGCTCGGAGCCATTTTGGCCATGATGACATTTTTGTCATGCACACTAACCCCTGGAAATTAGATTTTTCGGTGGGTGGGGGGGCGGGGGGGTCGAGGATGTGTTGGAGGGACGTCTCTCCCTTTTTAGTTTGAGAAATAATTAAAACAAGGAACACAGGCGTCAATCAAAGAGCATTTTTAGATTGTGCTCATTACGCCTCGGCGTGGCGGTCTCCACGGAGCGCTCGCGACAGTTTTTGTTTTGGCACGGAGGGGGTGTTGCTCCGAGCACGCTGGAAGTGTCCCTGTGGTCGCTTTGTTGTTTCACGCGGCGCGTGTGTGTCTGTGTGTGTGCGCGTGTGTTTGTGTACACTCGTCTGGACAAAAGCGACCAGCGGTGACCTGAGGGTCCCTCGCAGAGGAAGAGGAGTCGTGTTTTCTTCACATCCCGTCTCTCTCTGCTTGTCAGAGTCGAGCGAGGGGCGAGGTTTTTTATCCACTAATGAATTGAGACTGCTGAAGTAAGGTTTGGATAATTGAGTTTCTAATTAATTACCCAGAACTCTTATCAGATAAATCAGCTCCTCTTCAACCCCCCTCTTCTTCTGTGGTGTTTTATTTGATCTGGTCTGCGTCCTGCTCCCCTGGGCCTGCCCTTCGCTGTCCTTGCCTCATCAACGCCGACCTTGTCGTGGAGACTGACGCTGCTGTGTGTGTGTTTTGATGTTTGCGGCGGGTTTTGTTCTCTTCTTCTTTGGTGGTTTTCTGATTTGTGCTGTTTCACCTCAGCCGTGGTAAACATTTAGTTCTTCCTCCGTCGTCTCCTGCAGCGGCTGTCGTCAGGTCAAGTACCACATGGAGGGAAATGCTGCTTTAAACTAGAGAAATCACAGAGCTCCGCCAAGGCTGTGCAGTCCTCTAAATGTGTGCTTTTAATATCAGAAGATTATTTTAAAAAATTCAAAACGTAGGTCTGGAACCAATTAAGAGCTGCAGCTCATCAGGAAATGTTCAAAAATCTCTGATCAGATCTGCATCTGCACCACAAACACTTCACACCAAATTTGATCCAAATCTGTCAGCAGGTTTTTAAACGTTGAATATTTTCACCTCCGCAGGCCTCAAAAAATCCTTTAAATGACTCAATCTGAGAAGGAACCGGACAGACACTTTTCCACCAACAAGGAACCGCTGCTGTTCAACTGTTCTTCCATCAGAAATTCCCAACGGGAACCAAAAAATATAGCAAATTTTCCTTGGGAACCAAAGTGGGTGTGTCATATTCTGCAGGTTGTTGTGTGCAGCGCCCTCTGCTGACAACAGGCTCGATCGCAGTGGTTCCACTCAGAACTGGCTGAAATATGGGCTCGTTCACTAGATAGAACCCAAATTCCAAGGATCTTGAAAGTAACCAGTTCAAGAACCAGAGCTTATTTGGTGAAAAAGGGCCTTTGGAACTTCACAGAGTTCTTAAAATGCGGCCAAATCTGATTGGAGTGAGGAAAATCTTAACCCTAATAAGCCTTAATAAATATGTAATTTACCACAGTGCTGCAAAGCTCGAAATTACACCCTGAGACTTCTTGAAAAGTGCTTTAATTTGACTTTGGAAAAGTTGCAGGAACCCCGGAGTTAACGGGTTCTTTCTTGGCTCATGCTGCACTTTTCCACCAAGTTTCATGTAAATCGGGTCAGCTGTTGGTCTGTTATCCTGCAGACAAACAGACAAACAAACCAGCTGAAAACAGCACTTTTAGGGGCCATGTCCACGTCAAACTTGTCGCTGTCACTGTCCAATCACAGTGGAGGACGGTTCAGGAAGTGTTAAGTTGCATTAAATTGTAATTTCACTGAGTTTAGGGTCTTGGTGGCCTGTGGATCTGGTATCTCTGCTCATTCATGTATATCTTTACCAGCCGCGACTCACACAGCAACAGTCTTCTTCCTTTATTTCCTTTTTTGTCTTCATGATGAGACAAGTCAACATTTCACCGACCCGACTCGATACAAACCAACGCGCTCTCCTCCGTCTGAAAGGATGATGGATGACCTGCGATCGCTGCTCAGGCCGGATCAGATGGCCGCCGCGATAGAGGAGGGAGCGTCCGGCTTCCCTCCCACCGGCCGTCACCCTGCTGTCGGCAGGGGGTGACACCTCTAATTTAGCCTCCTGCTCTCAGGGGACGTCGAAGAACAAAAGGGCTCCGACCCCTTCGAGATCACCCCGTCTTCTGGAGGGTCTTTTCCACAGATAGTGCCTCCCCTATATCTCCTCTAAGATCCGCTGTCAGTGCCTTGAAGAGGCCCCGGGAGAGTCCATTGTCTGCAGAAAATAGGGGGGTGATTGAGTGATTAGAGAGTAGATTAGTCTGTATCAATAGACAGGCAGCTTCCAGGAGCAAACAAACCTTTAAAAAGTTCCTTTATCAGGCGTTTTCTCTCCTGTGAGCTTCGATTCACATAATGGAAGGTTTGCAAGGAGGGATTTAGTTTATTTTTACTTTTATTTTTGTCATTTTTAAGGATTTTATGATATCGTACAAGCCACAAAATGAACATATAAAAGGGAAAGTTGCATTTTTTTGTGTGAGCTCATTAATCATTTTTCTGCTTCCTGATAACGTCCGAGGTTCCATCCCTCTTCGAACGCGGCGGTCTTTAATCAGAGACCCTCAGGTATGATCCCCCCCCCGCCAGCATTCTCAGATGCGTCGTCTAACGAATGACTTCATCTTTTGGCTTCCCCCGAGCGAGCGACCTTTTCTTAAGCACTACGGCACGATACTTCACCGAGGCGGAGGAGTCTCAGGATGAAGGAAGAGAGAGCGTGTCCGCAGGAGTTCTGAGTCTCTGAGCATCTACACTCTGACAAAGAACGGTTCTAAAAGGGTCCTTCTCAAAGAGCTGAGGGTCTACCCAGAACCAGCTGCCTTTCAAGAACTCTGTTTGGAAGAATCAAACACTGATGAATGAAAGGGTTCTTTGGATGAAAGGCAAATGGTTCTGTATAGAACCTCAGAACCAGAACCCTTTTGGAAGATTTATTTCTCAGCGTGTATAACAAACATTTATCTCCTCCTGTGCTTCCTCTCTCTTCCCGGTTCTGTCCACTTCAACTTGGACTCTTTGTTTTGTTCCTTTTAAAGAACACAATTGTGAATCTCTCTGAAAAGGTTCCGAGTAGAACCTGTATAAAAGGTAAAAAGGTTAGAACCTTTGTATACCTAGAACAATCTGTGAAAGGCTCCCTACAGGGAACCCTTCTATGGTGTAATGATTCCATCCAGAACCCACTCTGGAGTCCTGTCCAGCCCTTTTCAATCTTCTGAGGGTTCTAACAAGAACCCAAATCAACTTTTTATATTATGCACCATATGCCTTCCAAAAAGGGTTCTTGGGTTAAAGGGATTTGTGATGGAACCCTTAATCTTATAAAGAACCCTTGATGATCTCTTTCTTCTGAAATGGTTCTTCAGAAGCAAATGGTTCTGGATAGAACCTCAGCCCTTCAGGAAGAACCCTATTGGAACTCTTATTTCTAAGAGTGTAGAACAAGCATCTAGAAGACTCTTGCGTCCTTCCTTCCTTCCTTCCTTTGCTTCCTTCTCCACATTCCTGCTTCTGTCCACTTGAGCGCTGCTTCCTTGTTTTGTTCTTTAAAGTGGAACCCACACTCTGAATCTCAGTAATGCCCTCGGACGTTTTCGGATGCCTAACAAATGACTTCATCTCCTCGCCCCCCCAAGCTAGCGACCTTTTCCTAAGCACTACCCCACAATACTTCACCGGGGCGGAGAAGTGCCTCGGTACGGCGAGGAGAGAGTGTATCTGAGGATGTATTTATCTCCCCACATCTATTTTCCCATGTGGAGACCTTGTGAGCTGTCATGGCTGCCATCCCCCCTCCACCCCCCACCCCTCCCGAAGGTAAAATAAGAGGCGACGTGTGTGTGTGTGTGTGTGTGTGTGTCACGAAGCCCGGGGAGGTGAATAATGAAAGATATTACCCATCAGGAGGATTTCGACGCGGCGTTCAATTAGCCTTCCCCTCGAGCAAACTGATCGCTTGTCATCCTCAGGATGGATGGCCAAAATTAATTTGCTGACGTCTCCTTACCCCAAATACCAGGTTTGGATGGAAAAGTGTAAGAAATATTGGCTCCCCCCTCAGTTTAGTTCAGTCTGGGCCTGCAGTGGTGGAGATCAACCGTCCACTTCAGCATCACTCACAGATCCCACTGACCTTTTCATTTAGTCTTTACTTTTACTTTTAAAGCCTCTGATTTCCTTCATGTGCAGAAGTGTTTTTTATTCCTTATTTTCATGGCTGTATTTGCTCATTCTTGATTGGAAAAAAAATCTTTTGGTTGATTGTTCAAGTGTCTTTTCAACCATAAACATTTCAGAACTGACAGTTAAAGGAGTGGAAAACCTCACGTTCATAACTCTAATTTTGACATGAAGACATGCTGGTGGAACATGTGCACCATGTGTGTTGGCATCTTAAACTGTTTCTCACAAAGTGGTGAAGCTCAGCCCATCCATGCTCGTGACTGTCAACAGCAGTGCTGACAGGTTCATACAGGTTTTGGAGCAACATCAGCTGCCATCCGGACGTCTTTTCACAGACGTTCCTGCTTATTTGCTGGTTTATCTGCAGAATTACAGAAAAACTACAGGCCATGTTTTCATAAAATTTGGTGGAAGCGTGTGTCACGAGTCTGATGTCCATTTAATCCGTTAAAACAAACCTACGAGTCTGAGCTGACCTAAAAGAAAAAGTCTTAATTGATGACGATGTAAACACTCGTCTCTCTCTCTCTCTGCCTGGAAACATGTTGCCGCTCGCTCACTAACAGGCAGTAATGGATGATCAGCTGGCCTGACAGCTGCACGGCTGCCGGCAGCTTTCACTTCAGAGCAGCAGGAAGCTCGTCAAGTCGCGTTTAGCGCACCGTGGGGAACCCCTGTTGTTGTAACAGCAACACACACACACACACACACACTGATCTGCTTTACCTCCTCATGACATGAGCTGGAATTAGTGGAAACACAACATCACTGACCAGGTGAAGCTCTGCAGACGTAAACCTCCGACTCTTCCTCTTCATTAGATGAGCAGGTTGAAGTTTGACTCTCTGTAGGTGCAGATTGTTCTTCCTCTTGTTATTTTAAACAATTATTGTTGATTTTTATTAGTTATTGATGATAAACGGCATCACAGGCATTGATCTGTTGGAAAATATTGAACATTACTGCTGTGAAGTTGAGTCCTCATTGAAACTGGACCAGATCTTTTCCATTTTCTCTTTTCATTAAAGAAAAAGCGCTGTGACGTCGTAATCGACCGTCTGCTGTTTTAAACAAGACTGATACAACTTTAATGCAGCAGATGTGCGTTTGACAAGTTGGTTAAATGACGTTTAAACGTCTGTATCATTGAATTAATTTCCATCCACGAGAGACACGACAGTTCGCCACAGTCAGACTGCATCCAACGGGCATCCAGTCCTGGTGGAGCGGACGGTCAGCTGAGGCCTGTTCATACGACCCCCGCAGCAACAGATCAACCTTCTGTCATCACAAACTCACAGAAGAACTCCACTCGGCTCACACAGAGTCACCGACTGTGGGCCAGACCTCAGCAGACGTTGAGACGATGCACCAGGTTCTGTTGGTCGGGAACGTGGTGCTTCAGGTTCCAGCAAAGACGTGAAATTCTCCCCAGCTGCTCAACAGTCCTGTTTGGTCTCTGTTGTCGTATTTTGTGCTTCATAATGTCACCACACATTTTCACTGGGAGACAGGTCTGGACTGCAGGCAGGTCAGTCTAGTACCTGAACTCAGCATCGTCTCTCTGAAATAAACAAGAACGTCTCTGAGACAGACGTCAGGACGGCAGCATGTGTGTCTCCAAACACCTGAATGTACCTTTCAGCACTAACATGGCTACTTCTGGATGTTCATGACGTCCATGATTAGTGAAAACAGTCTCGTCAGTCCATCTCAGATGAGCTCACAGAAGTCTGCAGCGTCTCTGGATGTTGTTGACATACGTCTTTCTCTTTGTCTTTTACCGCATTTGATTCGTTACAAGTCAAAAATGTTTTTTCAAACCAGTTTTCCACAACCTTTTTGTAGTATTTTTATTTCCTGAATCTGTCCACTGTCTCCCCACAGGACGATCTCACTCCTGAGACTTTTTAAGGAGGACATTTTGGACGTGGACAGATTTGTCTCATTTGTTTCATAGCTCACCACCGCTGCCTGCATTCGACTTCCCTCTTTGTCACTCTGAGGCGTTCCTTCCTGGCGTTATGTCACCGCCAATTACACCGAATGTGCCGTCACTGGCGGCGAGGGTGACCCCGGGCCCGCCGCCCTGTCCCACCGCCACCGACCGCCTTAATGAAAGCTGAGCGGTCGGGGCGGCGGAGACCAGGCTTCTGTCCATCAGCCGGCCTGTCCATCTCTCCCCCCCTCCCCTCGCCCTCTTCTTCAGTGGTGCCTCTGACTCCCCCCCCTCTTCCTCCCTTCACGGCTGGACTCTATTAATATCCTCTGTCGGAGTGTTAATGTTGTAGAGGTCCAGTGAAGTGACACGCGTGGCAGCACGGCTGTAATTGCTAATCAGCGGACAGTTTTATCCCCCGCCGCCGCCTCCCACTCTCCCCCCTGCCTCTCTCCCCTTCTCTTCTCTTTTTGATCTCTCTTCTTTCTCCCATTTCGGTTCCCTCTCTCTCGCCTTCCCCGTGACCTTCTTGCTCTCTCTCCCTCTCTAACCTAATGAATCCGGCTCAAATGAAGTGTGGGCGGGCGAGCGGGCGGTCGCTCGGCCTAAACGGTCAGTCAGCCGCAGCTGATGTGCGTAGGAGAGAGAAAGAGAGTCAGACAATTAAATAACTGCTGATTTCCCTCCGTCTCTTCTCTTCGAGCTCCTTTCAGCTCCGGTGCAAATTTCTGATGTTAAGATGTTGTTTTGTGGAGAGACGAGCTCGTGTTTAATCCGCCTGCGAGCTCGTTATCTGCGCTCCGAAGCCTCTGGGGGTCATTTAGCTCCAAAGAGCAGAATCGAAGAATCGAGATGTTGTAAAAATGCACAAACAGGACAAAGTGATGTTCACGTTCTACACTGCGTGGCCAAAAGTTTTGTTTTATAAGCCAAATATGACTCACTCCTAACCAACCAAACTCCACAGGTGAAATCAGTCATTTTACCTCACAGAACGCAGACATCGCTGGTCCACTTCTGCCTCCATCTGTTTGTTAGTTAGTGTTTTTGTGCGACTTCTGCCTTTTTAAAGGACAGATCGGATTGACAAAAGTCGCACAATAACGCAAATAAACTAACAGATGGAGGCAGCAGCAGACCAGGAGCTCATGTGTACTATGAGGTAAAATGACTGTTTTTTCCAGTGGAGTTTGGTTGGTTTGGAGAGAAAATATTACAGAAACTTAGCTTCCTACACCGTTATAACATAATACAAGTAAAAAAGGTTTAATAATCCTACAAATGATATAATTATGATCAAGTTCTTGAAGGTTTGAAGCGTCGATCGTTGTGTTAACGTGTCGTCGTTTCCTGTTTGCAGGGCATGTTGCTGAAGAGAAGCGGTAAATCCCTCAACAAGGAGTGGAAGAAGAAGTACGTGACGCTGTGTGACAACGGACTGCTCACCTACCACCCCAGCCTGCATGTAAGACACACACACACACACACACACACACACACACACACACACACTCTCACTTACTAACCCTCTCTGATTGCTTATTAGACTCCAGCGCTCTGCCAGCCTGCACTGACCTCCATCTATCTGCTG
>JAJHUR010086787.1:0-16127 GCA_027495735.1 Lutjanus campechanus
AAAATGTTTGTGCAGTGCTGGTTTGTATCAGGCAAACTCTTTAGCATCCAGACAGGATGATGCAGCAGTAAAAAGCTAAAAAAAAAAAAAAGAAAGAAAGAAAAATCTCTAACATAGAGGCCTTCCTGACCGCTCCGTCCTCGCTCTTCATCCTGCAGTTTATTATCTAATCAGCTCGGCCCTTGGACACACAGCCACGCTCAATGGACCCAGACCACATGGCCAATAGAGTACCCAACAGACTGTGTCATCTCAGCCTGCTGAATCAAAAACAAACACACGGGCTAGTTCGCTTTTTTGAGGAGAGCGGGATTAAGTGAGAAGACTTCCCACCCTCCTGCGCCGTTTATTTAGCTTCGTTTACACCCCTTGAGTTTGATTTATTCTCACGTCTTGTCACTGTTTTGAACAGGGAAAGTTAACCACTGAAAGGACGGATTTTTAAAGCAATTAAATGATGTTTCCTCAGTTAATTTTGCTCTGTAAAATCTGCAGTGTGTAAATAGAATTGTTTAAAGGGACAGTTCACTCCAAAATCAAAAATCCATATTTTTCCTCTTATCTGTAGTGCTGTTTATCCGCCTAGATTGTTTTGGTGTGAGTTTCCCAGTTTCGATGTAGAGTCATAATGTTTACATGCTGCGCTGACACACGCACAAACCTCTTGTCCATGAATAGACCCATTCCAGTAAATTATTACTAAATAAATTATGCAATTGACTTTTGACTTAATTCACACATACATAAACACACACTTATTAACGGTTTTGTATATGCCCCCCCTGTCTATCCCTCTCAGTGGTATGAACCACATATGTCACTTTCCTGGCGTCGGGGGGGAAAACAAGCACTGTAATGTCAGGCCAATATACAACTGTGGCAAACATTTCATCACAGATTAGTTAATGATGTTACTGGGTAAATTAAATGTGTGCCGATTAGTGCCTGTAGAACAAAGTGAATCAGAAATAAGTCTTAGTGATGGTGTAACTGAAGTTTTTACTGTGATAAAAAATGGTGCTACAATAAAACATCTTCATTTAGAATGAAGTCTGGTTTAACAGTCTGTCCACTCAAAGGACCACTTGTAACAGAGGGTATTTTATCATTCATAATTAGCATGAATTGAGCTGACCTACCTTCTAATAAAGAGCCTTTTAAATTGCATAAAGTAACATATGATATACGGAAATTTTGTTAATTTTTTAAAATATTTTTTAAAATCAAAAATCAATTTGGTATTAGAATTTCCCGACATTTGGTACTTGTGGGTCAATGTTGGTGTGGTTGCACAGAAAGAAAAGCATTTCATTATATTCAAGAGAAGGCAGGCATCTCTACGGCATATTTCTAAAACTCAGCAACTCACTTTTTTTTATTTTGGGGTGAACTGTCCCTTTAATTGCATCTCAGACACTTTTACTTTGTGTTAAACACTATGTGTGGCATCTGAGGCTGTTTCAGATTCTAAATAGCCTGCAGTCAAATCCCAACTTTTTCACACATTCACACACACCTCAGAGATTACCTCAGAGCACAAGGGGGACAAAGCCCGACAACATCACAAAACAAGACAACAGACACAATTACAGAGCAGCCTGGAGACAATCCCGCACTTTAATGAAAGTCCAGTTTCCCCTGCCCCAGGTAAGTGCTCAACGTGATTGTATCTGTGAAACAATTACACTGTCACAATCAAAGGAAGCTGCCTTTAAATGGTCTGTCAAGGCCCTCGGTGGGGCTAATAATCACTCATCTCTTTCCCACTGTGTCACTGAGGTGCTGAATCCTCCCTTTGTTCTGCACATCACCTGCCTCTCAATAGACTGCTTGGTGTTACACTTCAGGCACTTAGACGGCCACGCTTTCAAAGGGGGGCCGGGGCCCTGAGGGTATGCGAGCTCTGGGTAGATATCCAACAAGTAGCAGTTCAGTATCACCCCTTTTTTCTTTCTGAAAACACACTCATAGAAACAAGGCTTCCAAAAGGGTTCTTCCTAAAGGGCTGAGGTTTTACCCAGAATTATTTGCTTCTGAAGAACCCTTTTTGAAGACAGGGTTTGTCAAGTGTATTTTGTAAGACTAAAGTATCCATTAAAAACCCTTTTCATCCAAAGAACCCTTTTGCAAGAAAAAGTTCTTCACTGTTTGTTGAAATCCCTGAACAACATTTTCATCAATTTCATCTTTCATCAATTTAAATTTTCATCTTTGTCAAGAGTTGTTTGTACCGTAATAAATAGAGGCGTCCAGGTAGAACCCCCTGGGTGAGTTCTAGATAAAACCCTTTTAGTATAAAAGGGTCTTCAGTACAGCCCCCTAGGGTGCCCTTATAGGCTTTTTCCACCCACATGGAACTGGCCCCTGTTCAAGTGAAATGGTTTTGAGCATTTCCACCAAAATAAACTGGTTTCAAAACCTGAAAAGTTGTTTCCCAGCTGGAACCAAAAAATACCAGGTTTTCCCATGGAACCAAAGTGGATGTGTCATTTTCTACAGGCTGTTGTGCATTCTGCAGCGCCCTCTGTTGATGACATCCTTGTTTGCAATAGTTCCACTAAAAAAATAATGAAAAATGTTGTTCCAAGGAACTTGAATGGAACCAGTTCAAGAACCAGAGCTATTATGGTGGAAAAGGGCCCTGAGAGGTACCACAGAGATCCCTTCTATGGTGTGATGGTTCCACCCAGAACCCTCTCTTGGGGCTCTATCAAGAACCTCTCCACATTCTTGGGGCCCCTTTCCACCAAATTATCTCTGGTTCTTGAACCAGTTCCGTTCAAGATCCATAGACTCCTTGTTCTATTTAGTGAAGCAGCCTGTGTTTCCACCAGTTTTGAGTGGAACCATTGTAGGATGCTCACCAACAGAGGGCGCTGCACAATGCACAACAACCTGTAAAACATGATACGACAACTTTGGCTCCCTAGGAAAATTAGCTTTTTTTCAGTTCTAGCTGGGAATAATCTTTTCAGGTTCTGAACAAATTTATTTTAGGTGGAAATGCTCACAACAGTTGAAAATTAAGTGCAGGAACCAGAATGGTGCCGGTTCCATGTTGGTGGAAAAGGCACATCATGGGGAGTTTTGTGTTCAACCTTTCACAGATGGTTCTTTATGATCAGATCCACTTTGAACCCTTTCAGCCTTCATAAAAGGGTCTACCAGAAACCAAAAAGGGTTTCCCAATGGGGAAAAGATGAAGAACCCTCTATAGTTATAGCTATCACCTTTATTTCTAAGAGTGCAGCTCAGAGTCAGATTTGTTGAATAAACCTTTATTATTCTAGCTTGTGTTTTTACACTGCGCTCCTGGAAGGTTCTTTCTGTTTTTGGCGAGGAGGCCCAGAGGTACGCTGTAATCCTGGGAGCAGTCAGCTGCTGAAGGGAGATAATACCCTCCCTAATTTATAGAGTTATCACATATCCTCGCCGGAGCATAAAGTGCATCCACTTACATCCAAATGCCCCGCAGATTTCCATTTTCCTCCTTCCCTTTAAGTTAATACCTGTTTCATGTTTAACATCAATTAAAGGTATAAGGGTAATTAGAGAAGACATGGGAGAAAAAGAGGGTATCCTGCAGTTTCTCTTCCACAGTTTAATGATTCGCCAGCAGCCCCGACATGTGGCATGTCTGGAATGTTTGTCCCTCCATTCAGAGCATGAGAGTTATTGTGTCAGGAGAGGGAAGAAAGGGATCTATGTGGCTATCTCTGTGCACACACATGCGCACGAGCAAATTGTGTTTGAGTGTACGTTTGCACTGTGTTTGTAGGCTGCGTGCCCACTGGTCATTGAAAGAAAGGGTAAAGAGAGGGTTAGATGGTTTTAAATGATCCGCCAGTTGATCCGCGTTGCCATTCGTGTTCACGAGAAACCCCTCGCTGCAGCTGGTTTTGGTTTCCCTGATTCATCACTGTGCAGAAACACACGCAGTAATGGGTTCAAATTTTATACCTTGTTTTTCCTTCCAGTCTCCTCTCTTGCCTGTCCCTCCACTTCAGGGCACCAACTCCCGACTTTTCTCTCCCTCTCTTCATTCACTCTGTCCCTGGGACACCCCATTCATTTATTTTTTATTAAACTTCAGCGCTCTCCGAGACTCATTTCCTGCGGTTCCTGGTGGAACAGAGAGCACGCTGGGAGTTTCCCAGAGCCTGGCAGGGGTCGGGAATGATGCCAGAGGAGCAAAGCTGGGGGTTGGTTTGGATGGTGAAAGAGGGAGGGGCCGTCGTTATGGGAGTGCCCTGTCATTGTGGAATTTATTAGGATGGCCACTCTTCTCCATTAGAGAGTGATTGTGTAATAGAAATTAGTGCTGTAGCTAACAATTACTTTCAACTTTGTTGATTAATCTGTCAATTATTTTCTTGATTAATCGATTGTTTGGTCTATAAAATGTCAGAAAATGATGAAAGATGTCAGTCAGTGTTTCAAAGCCTCAATGCGACATCCTCAAACATCTTGTTTTACCCACAACACAAAGAAATTCAGTTTACTGTCATTAAAGAGCAAAGAAGCCAGAAATTATTCATTTCATTCATTCATTTAAAAGGCTGGAATCAGATAATAATGAATCAATTATCAAAAGAGTTGCTGATTAATCTAATAATCAATTCATAATCAATGAATCACTGCAGCTACTGCTAGTTTGACATTGTTTTCCAATAGAAATACAGGCAACAGACAAAATCAATACATGTACGTGCAGCATAGAGGAAGGACGTCCCAGGTTTCTCAGGTCATCACAGATCCCAGGTTGTCACAACCATATAAACCAAAGTTTAGATATAAAGCTAAGAATATCTGCTGTAAACATTACAGCTCCAAAACTATAGACATATATATGTAGACACCATATTGGCTTTTGGATTATATGTCAATGTCGCTGCCATATTGGAGTGGCCTGTAAACAAATTTCAAGTAAATGGGGGAGCTGCATCTTTTGGGGATAAAAAAAACACAAGAAAGTTTACAATTCTCAACTGATTTGATGAACAAATCATGTTGTGATGTGCAACAAGACATTGTTTTTTTGTTTTGTTTTATTTTCATGATATCCTTGTATCATATGGCATGAATCTTTTCCTGGTTTTAAAGGCTGCATTACAGTAAAGTAATTTTATGAACTTGCCGGACTGCTGCTGTTCTATTTATGTTCTTTACCCACTTTGTCACCTCCACATCACTGATGAAAATTTATAAACAAATTCTCATTGTGAAAGCACCAATAGTCATTCTTACAATACTGTTGCAATATCAATACCAAGGTATTTGGTCAAAAAATATTAGGATATTCGATTTTTTTCCCCCATGTTTTGCTGTTGAAGACTTGCAGGCTGGAATCAAACCAGGGCTGCTGCAGAGGATTGTTAACTGCAGTACATGGGGGCACATGCTCTACCAAGTGATTTAAATCATTTAAATCTTTGTAAATCTTATTTGGTTTTGCGTGTCAGTGTGGTTAAGTGGTGACCATACTGGCAGCTGAAACTGATGTAGTCATATTACACTGCTGCTGTTTGTGTCATGAAACCCATAAACAGATTGAAAGAAAACTTTGTTAAAATCTTTTTAAGGAGAATAAACTTTAAACCTAAAAACATCAGTTGCCTTGTCCAGACTTTAGTGTGGGAAATAATGTAGTTTTTACTTTTCTTTGTTTTTTTCACACACATAAAGTAAATCTTGGAGAGATTTAGCAAATTATAGAAAATATAAATATAAATATATCCTAAATTCAGGATATATTCACATCTGGTCCACCTGATATTTTTCCTCTTTCATGATCTGACCATATGGAAGGTAACTGCATGAATTTTAATGTGAACAAACATCATATGTGCAAATGGTCACATATGAATTTGAATCCCAACACTTGTGTGGGGGGTTCAGTGTGTGTATGTGTTTGTGTGCACACGCATGGAGAGAATTAGAGGGTAACCTTAGCAGTTTTGTGAAACGTGTACAATAAGAAACATATAATGTTGTTTTCATGGTTCTTAAATGGACCATCTGGGTACTTGTTGGCACAGACCCCAGTTTTTATGAGGTTTATTTTCTTTGCTGAAATAGTGTACATTGCACACTGGGGCAAAAACCTTTGACACTGGGGACCCAGACAAGCATCTGAGCAATCAAATTATCCCAGAAAATGGTTATATATGAAGTGCTTGGGGTATTGTTTGCAAATTAGTGCAATAAGAAATGTATCAGTGTGACAGGCAGGCGGTTTCTGCCTCAGCCCCCAATAAAACACTACAGCTACATGGAGTAAAGACTTCCAGGCTGGTTAATGTTGGGTAAGCCAATTACAAATGGGATTTTTGGCTCTAAAATAATTATGGAGTCTCTTGTTTATAATTATTCACTGTGGCTGGGTTGGACCAGCAAGGATTAATTTTAAACCCTGATTAAATCACAGTGTGACTTTAATTTATGTTGCACCAAACTTTTATAGTAGCTTAAAATTAAGAACGACTCAATTTAAACCCCTCTTTAAATCTCAGTTTAGTTTTCACTCTAAACCTAGAGTAAGTTTAAGTTGCACTAAAACTTTAAACTGTGATCCAGTATTAACTTTAAACGTACCAGTGAGGAGACTTTTAAATTGCTGCCTTTCTGAGTTTGACTAAGCAAAATATTTCTCTGCTGAGCCATCATGAGTAGGCTAACCAACTTTTTAGCTAGCCAGCAAACAATTTAGTGTTTTGTTAGCTTTTCGGGTAACCAGCAAAGAATGTAATGATTTGTTTTTCTTTTTTTAGCTGGTAAATGATTAAAAAACCTTTTAGCTCGCTAGCAGTGTTGTTTTTCCTTTTTTAAAAAGCAACAATAGAAACCCCTTTTTTAACTCTTCAACTACCTGGCTCGCAAAAAAATGTTGTTTTTTAATTTTTTTTTTAGCTAACTAGCAAACAATGCGTTTGCTAGCACGCTAGCTAGCAACAAATGTAACATTTTGTTAAAGAATACAGAGCCACCAAAAGTTATTCCCCCTCTTTTATACTGCTTAATTTTAAATCTGGATTTGTTCATTTTAAATGTAGTATTTGAAAATGTCAGATAAATCTTATGCTTGGGTATGATCCAAAACCACAAGTAAATGACAGTCACAGAGATTGAGATGCTCAAGACCCCAAATTGACAGAAGATGGAAATTATTTTTTTTTAAAAAGAAAGAAAGAAAGACAATATAACTCAACTGAAGATTTAAGAGTGGCTCATTCAAATGTTTTTCAACAATTAAAAAATACACCAAATTCTAAAAAGAAGAGAATATAATTTTGATATTCCAACAACACAGTGCCCCTCCCCACTCCCTCTCTCTAAATACCTCAGTTTAACCTCCATCCATGACATGCGGTGCTTACAAGAGCATTCATCATGACACAACAGTCTGACTTCCTGTCTCCGTGCTGACGGCAAGCTGTTAACTTAATGAGATGCATGCTAGCACTGAAGGTTTTTGGGAGACAGATTGGGCCTCCTGCTAACCGGGTCCACCGCGGTCGGACCTCACCCTGGCAGCCCTGCAGGCGAACTGTTTGAGCAACCTGACCCTCTTTGCATAATTTAACTCTCTCAGTTAGCAGCCACATCCTTCTCAGGGCAAAACACAGACTTACCAGACAGGGTTCAAGGAAAGAAAGTCTCATAATAAAGTTGATAAAGACTGATCAGAATATGAGACAACTGTACATATTTAGGAGGCTCTGACATGGCTCGGTCCTAAGAAACATGACATATACTGTGATTTTGGAATGAGTGTGCACCTGCGTCACTCCACCGGCCTAAACCAACAGTGGAACCAGAGTTCCTCCTGCAGGTAACTCTATATCTGCAAGGCGTCCCTAACCGGTGCACCTCCCCTTTTTAGATAGATGCTACCTGCCACATCATTTTTTTAATTTCTGCAAATTATTTTCATTATCCCCACCAGGGAATACCATTGTATCCATGTGTGCAGGAGTGCGTGTGTGATCAATGGATAATAGGCACGTTGCTGAATTAGAAGCTGCAGTTTGAACATAAGCAAGTTCTGCTACAATCTAAGGTATGTTGGACTTGGATCTTTTGGAACAACCATTGTGTTCTGAAGCCAGTAAGTTGTATAATTATAACCTCAGCCTGGGGAGTTATGTTTTCTGTGCCAGTAGCTTGTTGGTTTGTTTATCTGTCGGTAGGATTATGGAAAAAATTGTTGGCCTGATTATTCATGACGCTTGGTGGAAGGATGTAGAATTGGCCAAGGAAAAACTGATTCAATTTTGGATTGGATCTGAACCCCAAGGTTGATACACAAATTATTTTTCACTTTCCTTAGCACTTAGCAGCCTTAAAGCGATAGTTCACCCAAAAATAAAAATTCACTCAGTATGTACTCACCCCTGTGCTGATGTGAGGATGGGTGGAGATCTCCAGTTCACAAAACATTCTCGCAGTCCCAGCAGAAAACAGCATTGCAGCCAAATCCAGTCCAATCGAAGTGAATGGTGACCAGTTTTACAATGTAAAAAAAACAAACAAACAAAAAAACACAAAATGTCTCCATACTGCTCGTGTGGTATAATCCAAGTGACTGTAAGCAGCGACATTAAAACTAACCCCAAAAGACACCATTTGCACCATGTTTTTAACCTAAATGTCAACTGTAGCCTCTCAGACCGGAGCCGTGTGCACACGCCTGAAGCAAGTACACAAGCTCTCCCCCAAGCGGCGCAACAAGAGATATACAAGATCTCACAATACCTTCACACCCTTGTTTACATGCTACCTGGACAGGCGTGTGCACGCGGCTCTGGTGATGATGATGATGAATGCATTTATTACTGAATAAAACACAATCATTCAATATTTTAAATTTTATATAAGCCAAACTCAAGTGAAACATGGGAGGAAAACGGAGCCCCCGGAGGAAACCCACGCAGACACGGGGCAAACAGGAGTGTTAACCCCTGAGCCACCATGCTGCCCTCTGGTGAAGGTAACTCCAGTTCAAAACATCTGGAACATGTTCAATAGATTGAATGAATTTGTAGTCACTAAAACATGTGCAAGCTCACAGCTTTTCATATTTTGCCCACCTCAGTTTACACAAATGCAAAATATTAGAAACAACCTTCTTTATAATGCAATCCTGTGAACTACCTGTAATTAAAAAAATGAAATTCATAAATGTTTTAGGACTGTACAATTAAAAGAAAAGTCTAATTGCAACTGTTTTGAATGATATTGAAAATGCAATATGATTTGAGGTGTAATAGGGAATTAATTTTTTCATCATTCTTCTTTACTTCCTATTCATATTGCAGTTTCAATAAAGTTTTGATTAATTGTTTAGGCCTAATATGTTTAATATTTTAGTGACTACAAATTCTATTGACTCAAGACAACTTTTGCCTAATTTGGGTGTTTTAAGATTGATTTTCCTTCACAGGTCAGGACCCGTATTTATCAAGCAAAAATAATCCAATGCCCGCAAACACTGGTGCACATGACACCCCCACACCCCACCTTCTCCACAATTACTTAGAGAGAGTCAAGTGCTTGATAAATATGGGCCCTAAAAAATGATATAAGGTCTCCCTTCAGAAGATTTATCTGCAAGTGAAATGTGAATGTGAGATAATCCACGTGTCGGGCAGGCCGGTTCATAAAAATTATTATTCTGATTAACAGCAGGCGGGTTGCGGATGGGAGACAGGGTGCATCTCACCAGTAAGTGAGATGTCACTTTGTCTGCATTCTGGTAAGAGACAAGAGAGAGAAATGAGTAAGGAAAGTCAGGCATTGTCTCGGGTAAGACGTGATATTTTGATGCATCTGGGATGTGTGTGGACCACATGGTGTTAGCATGTTTGCATCTCCACCTCTATAATACGGTTTGTTTAACTACCACAGTTTGCAACAAATGTGTCTCTACTTCTTGTCCCGGACCAAGACACATAAATGTTCAATGATGGGGTAACCCTCACGATGTTTTTGCACTAAAAATGCATGTTCATGAGAGCTGTATTGTGTCACATATATTATACTCACGGGCAGTTTGAAGCTCTGAAATGCGCCACCGTCTTGATCATAAACTAGGGTTCCCAAATAGGTGCCTTCCTCATCCAAGTTTGTCAGTCCCAGGAGAAAAAAACTGAGATATCAGTTGAAGATTTTGTTCTGTACTGGACAGAGTAGGGATGTCAACACCCCTTAACTGGTAACTAACTGGTTAATTTTAAGAAAGAAAAAAAAATGACGTGAAACACAAGAAGCACCCCATGGCTCCACAGCACTAGTCAGTGTCTCAGCGAGGTTGTCAGACAACCTTCAGTGGACAGAGAGGCTGAACTGCTACACGCCCATGCTTTCTGCAACTGACAGAGATGGGAAGTTGGACAGAGAGGCTCTGAGTGAGGAGCATGTTCCATTGCTGAAGCGACAGCTACAGTAGTTGTGATGAAACTTTTGTTTGTGACAGCTGTCCAGTAGCTGGTGGTCAGATTAAGTTAGTCTGCCCTGGCTAGCTTGACTTTTAACTCATTCTTCTTCTCCCTCCATGTGTTGCACAAGTCACAGTAGCACTTGATGACACTAAGCATAACATACTCGGAATCAACGTACCTAAGTAATGTTGGCTGATTGGCAGTACATCATACTTTCTCCCCCTAGCTAGCAGCAAAGTGATCTTGGCTTATCAAATCCACATTTCAATTTGACTCTCAATTTTAAGGCCACAATTCAACTCTGGTTTTTGATTTTAAGCTTTTTTTGTCTTTTTTTTATTTTTTTTATTTTTTTTTAGCACTGATGGCTATGCTATTAAGTCTTGATTTCTAATGCTCAACAGATAATTGTTTTTATGCTCTGATAACCACCATTTACATTTTAAAATGTGTCTGTGTGGTGCAGCGTAATATAATGGCCAGTAAGCTACACTGTGTCGTTTGAAGTCTTATTTTTATATGGACATGTGCTGAACGCCTTGGATTTCAATCATGGAAAGCGAAAGCTCATTTCAATCAATTTAATATTTAAATTGTAACACCCCATGTGAATAATATGGCTAGTAAGCAGGACATATCTAGGATAATGAAAGAAAATGTCTGACTTACGTAGACTGAAAATTCCCTCGGTGCACTTGTGATGTATCCATTGGATGACTAGCTTTTTGTAATGTGGCCGAGCGTCATGTGAGTGATGGAGACCGGGTGGGACAGGGAGATAAATAAATGCCCTCGGTCGCCTGGAAAGGGCCAGCATTCTCCTGGATGGAATGAATGTCCCTATGGACAGAAAATTCAATATTTCAGTTTCCAGAGTTCAGGACAACTGTAAAAGTGTCGTTACAATTGACTGTAAAACTGTCTCAGAATGGCCGCGTGATTCGTACCTGGATCACCTCTTGCTGTCTTTCTAATGAGTACCACCAGGAGAATATTCTGTTCCATATTCCAATGTGGGCCGTGTATGTGTCCGAGGATAAACTAGACCAAACCCAGGCACCTGTATGCACACAAATCAAGGAGATGCATACAAAGCTAGAAATCAACGTAATAACGAACCAATGTATGAATCATGATGACACACATGGATGCTGAAGAGGCTCACCTTGTGATTTTAAGGCATAGTTGGGTGCTGTGTCTGCCAGAGGAACAAACATGTTCAACCGTTGTCTGAGCGACTGCTGTTCCCGCTGGAGTTCTCGTATGTGTGCGTGCATGTGTGTGAATCCTGAGGGACACAAAGCACAATTTAGAAAATATAAATTTTATCCACAAGGAAACTCACTAAAATAAAAGCAGCTGTAACAGGTTTTATATTATAAGAGAGAGAGAGCTTGGAGTCACTCACCAAAACCGAGAAGGAGCAGTAGGAGGAAACCGCTGATGATCTTCATAGAAACGCTGGACGTTTTTCTGACTGCAATCAGGAAACAGAATGTTTAGATCTTGATAACAGAGAGAAAAAAATCTGAAAATAGTCTTTCTCTTATAAACTGCTGTGGTTACAGGAAGGTGTATCTTGATTCTCAATTCTCAAATCCATGATTCGATTTTGACTGATGATTTTAAGGTCCCCTTTCAATTCAGTAGTTAGTTTTCTCATTTATGAGAACTGGGACAAACTTTTGAGGGGGTTTTGATTTTTACTCATTAGATATGCTGTGGAAATACATTTTAAAAGATCAAACTGTGGGCCAGTAAACCCTGTGTGATTTTTTTGTAGATGTCAGCTCTGTCAGATGGAAAATCTGACGGAGTTAACGACTTACAGAGTTGACAAAATGTTAAATTCTTTAATTTCATTCATTTCATCTCAATTTTATTTTCGTCTTAATGTTGTTAATGTTGTCAATTTAATGTTGAACTTGTTACTGGTGAGAGTGAATGCTAACATTTCCTTTTACCGTTTCTTCTAGCTGGAATGGTCTGTGTTCCTGCAATCCTGGTATAATTGATTTGAGTCCAGGTGGCCGCTGTTTGAGTCCCAGTGGTAGAAATATGGTTGGTGTGAGTCCCAGTAGTCCGTAGATAAGGGGTGCTAGTCTGAGTGGCCTGAGTCCCGGTATTAGAAGTGCGGGTGGACTGAGTCCTGGTTGTGCATGTCTCAGGAGTCCAGGTCTGAGTGGCCTCCATCCCAATAGTTGAAGCACTAGTGTCCGGAGTGTCATTGTTAATACTGTTGATTCTGGTACTTTCCTGTTTGTAAGCCACATCCTGATAGTCGTCCAAATGGTGGTAGTCATCGATAAAGTCGTGGTGGTCTCCCACTGATTCATCATAATTAACAGAGTCCATGTTATGGTCACCACAGTGAAGACGTTTCCTCCTCCAAAAGACCCTGAAAGATGCAACAGAAATTAGGAAAGTCTGAAACGTGTTCAGGCTGGGCAGTATATCGATATCATATCAAAATGGTGATATGAGACTAGACATCGTCTTAGAGTTTGGATATCTAATATCTATATAAGTGTTGTCTTTTCCTGGTTTTGAAGGTTGCGTCAAAGTAAAGTGATGTAATTTTCTGATTGTTTTAGCTGTTTTAATAGGTGTAATAAAATACCGATACACTTGAGTATTGCAATAAAAGTCTGATACGTGATTGGGCTGGACAAAATATCGATACCATTCTAATATTGCGATGTGAGACCTGATATTGTCTTAGATTTTGTATATTGTACAATCTCAATATTGAATATCAATAAACTAAGGGGACAAACGCGTTGCCAATAAAACCATTGTTTGTCAACCACTGCTCAGCTTTGGTCCTGGTCCTGCCTCAGGGCGTGCCGACCATCTACTGTTGGTAGTACACTGACTATTAGTAAGTAGCCCGTACAGTCCCACTTCAAATGATCCAAACTATCCCTTTCATTAACCTTAAATACAAATTTCTCCTCCTGGAACTAACAAACAGGCTCTGGAGCCCTGCAGCTGTGCTACAGTAGAAGTCAGAAATGGGAAAGTCCAAGCTGGTTTCATTGTAATTATAACCTCATGCAAAGGCTACTACATCAGTGATATGTGGGAATGTGAGCTACAATATCATAATAGAAGACCAAGAGCTGAAAAGCACAGCTTTACATTTCCAATGTAAATGTTTTGCCATTTATTAGCCCACACAGGTGTTTTCACAGAGTTAAGCAATAGCGAAAATCAAACTTCAGCATTAAAGAATGATATATTATAGTGCATAATGTCACTGTAACATGAGAGACAATTGCAGATCCCTGCAGCTGAGAAAACTTAGTGTTGAATAGAAATAAATGAGGATCTTGCCTCTGTTTCCCAGAAGCTTGAGGTGGGCCGTTTTATTACTTTGTTCCTAATTTCTAGGTTGGAATTTCTGGCTCTGCATCATGTAATACAACACATTCTGCTGTGGGACCTGACAAGACATGACTCCTTCGTCTTGCTCATGCTGATAAGAAATCACATGTAAACAGTGATCCTTTGTTGAATCCAGAGGACCTTATTTTACAATTGTGCTGCGAACTAGCAGCTCAAAGTGAACAGCAATTATCCTTGTCCATTTTGGCTCACGTTTCACATTTTTCCTCCAATTAACTCCGGTGCTAACACACTGCATATTGAGCAGTTTCGGCAAATTGTCTTTATTTTTTCTCAGCGATCTAACCCAAACAGGAGATTCCATTTATTTTCTTTCAGGGAGAGTGTATTCTCTGGGATATTCTCTGGCACAGGGATTGTTTGGAAAGGAGTTTCATTTTGCACCCCTCCTCCTCCTCCCCTTCCTCCTCATTCTCCTCATTCTCCTCCTCCTCCTCCTCCTCCTCCTCCTCCTCCTCCCAGTATGTGTCCACTGATGTGAGACCATGTCTGATTATTACTGCTGTGATTCTCTGACAGGTTTAGCAGCGGAAGTGATAAGCAGAGATAGATTTGTCATCAGAGCATTGCAGTTCACACTGATAGTATCTCTCCCTGCCTTGCTGCTCTGTCTACAGTATCTAGTTAACACTTATATTTTACATTTTGTAACATTTTGTCTTTATGATTGTGCTAAAAGCTAGCATGACCACTCTACACTGTAAAAAAAAATATAGTTGAGAAAACTACAGGTGTGTATCAGACTGTTCCCGATATATCATCAGGATAAAAAAAAAAAATCATATAATGTTAATGGCAATATTACAACTTATGGACAGAATGAATTACATTCAGCAGCTACAAAGATGGCTGAAAGCAAAAGTAATGTTGCTACCAGGAGGAGGTGGCCTCTAAAAGGGGCGCGGCAAAGAGAAAACTAACTTCAAAGTAATGGTCTTAAGTTTTGAAATAAACAAACAAAAAAAGAGTTACCAATCCACAATCTTTTGTTGAGATAATTTACTTTTTTCTTGGGAAAAATATGAAATAAGTTTTAGAGTTTTAGAGACAAAAAATGTATTTCAAAAATGATTATTAAATTATATATAGATTTTTTTTTTTAAAAACAGTGCATCTTATGCACTCTCTGCACAGTGCCACCAGCAGTGCCTGTAGGTACCTCGTCCTATCAGACTTAATCTTCCACATCTGCACCATGGTTCTGATCCATCCTCCGCACAGCTGCAAGCCCCACCAGCAGCATTTCAGACGCACCTAAGCAGTGGAGCATTTTGCCCGCCTGATTATGTTTACTTACTCGTATTTTGTTGTCAGATTTTGGTCCTCTTTCCTTGCTCTTTGTGCTTCTACCATGGATAAGCAGGCTATGTGGTTAAATAGTTTCTTTGCTGTCCGTCTTTATGATCGTGAGTCTGGACGAGGTCTTTTATTTTGAAAATTAACCAGATTCTCCCTGCCTTTTCTGTGCCCGACTTCCCGCCTGTTCGATCTGCTCTGTGCTAATTGATGCGGCATCCATCAAAAATAGACTCGACGCATATCTGAAACGGACTGGAGAGACGCTTCTGAGACGCGCTGAGGCGCTGCTGACGGAATCACAAGCATTGTGTAGAATGACTGCAATCAGCTTCGACTGACGCGGCACAGCCATAACGCAACACAGCCTCACCTGGTGGAATTTAGCCGTTTCTCATGTTCTCTCCTGACTGGACCCTTGCCTGTGTTGTACACTTTCAGCTCTCACGGATGTTGCTGTCTTCACTTTTATACAACCACCATAGCTGATGAAAAATCTGACATGATTGAGACAGAAATCATGTTCATGGATGACAGAATGTTAAAGTTTTATTCATGTTACATTCAGTCACGTTCACAGACTTCCTCCGTCACTCTCAGACTTATCTGACGTATCCCGTGTTTTCCTGGAAGTTATAGCTGGTAGCTACCAGCAACATGCAGGAAATGGATCGTTACCTTGAATAAATTATTGATTTCTCTGCGTTTGAACAGTGTTGGAAACATTTGGGATAATGTAAGTACACAAGTCATGTTTAGCTTTTTTTCCCCAAACTTCTAGCTTTTTTTGTTTTAGACATTTTAATGAGGGAAAGTTACATATTATAGCTTTATAATTAACTATAGCTAGCAATGCTTAGCTGGGAAAGCACCATTACATTAAATAAAGTTTAATGTTTGAACATTGTTGGAAACATTTTGGATGATGTAAGAATACAGCTCAACAAAATATAGTCTAGCGTTTTATTCATTTTAATGTTGAAC
>JAJHUR010086789.1:0-11809 GCA_027495735.1 Lutjanus campechanus
GTATAAAAGAGACAGACACACACACACACACACACACACACACACAGCACATTAATAATCATTAGGCTTATTTCCATGTGTTTTCTATGCAGGTGCATCCAAATGTCAATTGAGAAATCATCAGTGCAACTGCAAATTGGAGGTCTGAATTCCTCAATGTACAGAGTGCTATATGTTAATGAGATGTGAAGGGTAAAATTGAATAATGCCAAAAAGAATTCCCGCGGTATCAGCCGGAGAGAGGAGGAGGAGGAGGAGGAGGAGGAGGAGGAGGAGGAGGAGAGACGGTCATGCATAAACATTTCTCTCAGTGCTGGAAATCATCCTGAGCACCCTCAGTACAATTGGCTCCTCTTTAAACGTAATATATTCTAATAGAGAACACACTGTAAGGACGGTGGCTCCTGCGCAGCTAAAGTGATATTTGTGTTGTGCTCTGTGCTTCGTTTTTCCATAAAGAAAATTAAGGATATAAGGGCAATCTGTTAAGAAGCAAGTCAGCCTGCACAATAGAAGCTTTCTAAAGTGCAATTTGCATTTCTACCTAAGGGTGATGCTTTTCTTGTGTGTTATGTTATTCTGCCTGGTGCTGTTTGGAACGCTTCATCTGAATTTGAAGGAAGAACATGTAAATCCCTGCGCAGCGATATGAAGCACCCTCGTGGCAAGGTGCCACCAGCACTGTTTGTGTTCCTCTGGCTGCTGCCATTAAGCTCTCTTAGCAAAACAAATCTTTTCTTGTACTGCGAACGCTCCTGCTTCCATTTACAGCCTCCCAAGGCTAACACTCAACACCTGCACACCATTACTCCAGTCAGGGTGTAAATTCTACTCTAAACGCCGCCTTCAAATGAGTTGGATTGACACTGAAAGCTGTATCTTTGATTGATCCATGACCTTGTGTCTTTAGTACTTAGTACCAGTAGTATGATTTATGTCTATAACACAATATTTCTGCTTGCAATACTTCTCATATCTAACCTTAATTTAACCAGATCAAGATCTCTTTGGCTGGTGAGACCTGAGTAGAAACAATCAAGCTCTAAAAAAAATCCACTGTAAATTCTTCATATTCAGACATTTATGTTCGGAGACTTTTATTTTGAAATGATGCATTTGTTTCTGCTTCTATGCCTTTCCATCACTGACGCTTTCACTAACCAGTCAGAAATATGCAGTAAAGAGCTGAAATCCAAGTGATGACTCCTGACTGGAGCCCTGTAGTGGTCAATTTTCCAATTTTCCATAATATAGCAACTAGCAAGCGACGGCTAGCAAGAAATACACCTTTACTTACATTGAATAAATTGCATAATTTTCTGTGTTTGAACATTGTTGGAAACATTTGGGATGATATATGTACACAACTTAACATAATATATAAAATATATCTCAAGTTTTTAGACATTTTAATGTAGAAATGTTACATATTATAGATAGAGCCTGCTAAGGTAAGTGTCATGTATGTCAAAATTAAACTAGGCAGGTGGACCCAAAAGCAGACTTGGAATGCAGGAGGCAGAGTTCAGAATTATTTAATAACAAAAGAAAGGTAACAAAAGGCACAGGCTGACAAGGAGTGAATTCCAGAACACAAGTCCAAAAAAAGACAGGAGGGAACACAGATAAAACTCCAAAGACACAAAGAAAATACTGATCAGGATCAGGAACTACCATCAAGACACAGAATAATCCATAAGGGGAAAAAAAAAAAGCGAAAACAAGAGTAGGTCCACAAAAGAAAAACGCAAAACCAGGTCCAACAGAGACAGGATGACACATAGGGCAACAGACAAGCTGACAAAGAAACAGAGAAACACAGGAACTAAATGCACAGAGAACTAATCAAACACAGGTGGACAAACAGGTGAAACAAATGATAATCAAAAGGGCGGGAAAAGGACAAAGACAGGAAGTAAAGACAAGACACGACACATGAAGGAGGACCAAGACTACAAAATAAAACAGGAAATGACCAACAAAATCCAAAACCATGACAGTAAGACTAATAACAGTTGTGAGTCTGGATCATGTCCTCCACCATCACCACTAGTTGATCTGAAATGCATGCTGGGATAAACTACTACATCATCATATGTCTTTAGTAATTTGTGCCAATAGTATTGTTTATATGTTTATAACAAAATGTAATTATGCTTATAATATTTCTCATATCTAAACTTTATTTAAACAGATCAGGACCTCTTTGGCTGGACAAACAAGCTCTAAAATTCTTTTGTGAATTCTTCACATTCAGACTTATTTTGAAATTATGCATTGCTCCGCTTCCATCTCATTTAATTCATTCTTTGCTTTGTTTCTGCAGTTGTTATGGTGCAGAAGTCACTGACAAGGGCTCTCTCTGTGTATTTTATGATGTTGATGTCAATATTAAGTGCATCTATTGTACCAATGTAATGTTGGTAGAGACTTTGTTTCAGTGGAAGTGTTTGGAAGTTAGCCTGGCCAAGTGTGAAGCTAAATGGCTTAGTGTTCACACAGTCACACAGAGATCTCATTTTACAGTCCTTACATGCTTTTAGTTATTGCTGCTATCACTAACCAAGCGGTTTAATCCAAGTGATGACTGACTGGAATCCCCAAGTGGTCAGTTTTCCATAATATAGCAACGAGCAACTAGCTAGCAATACCGATTTTTTTTTCTGTTCGAACATTCTGGAAACATTTGGGATTATGAATGTACTCAACAAAATATATAACATAAATGTAGTTTTAATGTGGAAATATTACATATTATAGCTTTAACAAAAGGCTTACAATGTAAGACTAATAACCTCCAGCATCACCACTAGTTGATCTGAAATGCATGCTGGGATACACTGCTAATTGCGCTGAGCTATAACACCACTGGGGATTTTGAACTGTTCTTGACTAAATGTGATCTTCTAATCGGAAGTTGACTGAAAATGTTTTGATGGATTTTGGAACTTCAGACAGAGCCAGGCTAGCTGTTTCCCCTTGCTTTCAGCCTTTATGCTAAGCTAAGCTGCAGCTCAATACTCACCATGCAGAAATGAGATCATCTAACTCAACTAAAGAGACAGTGAGTTATCATATTTCCCAAAAATACAACCGCAGTTGAAAACCTGTTGAAGTTTTTTTTTTTACACAGTACATGTCCTTCATCTCTACTCCAGCCTTCATGAGGCTAATATTATGATAATGTTTTATTATTTATCAGATGCCCTCTTCTGTTGGGTGAAATACGAAAGGTAATTTGCAGTGGAATCTTTACAAATTATGGTCATGGCACATTGACAGTGAGTTTATTAAAAACACAGAAGATCTCTGCAACTATCATGACCCAGGTCCCTCCAGTGAACAAGACTTTAGTGAGGGTTTCTCTGTAAACAAACCTTTGTTCAGACTGACTGATGCGGCAGCTCTCAAGGCAATTCACTCTTTGAATCTTCAAATGTGATTTTGAATTTTTGAGGCTGACACTTTGATCTGATTTTTATCAAACATTTTGTTTCTTCATGTTTTTTGTGTCTTGTCTTATATCTCCTTGTCTTTGTCCTGAAGCTGAACACTACTTTGCCATTAAAGGAACTGCACTAAAATGGTTTAATTCCTATTTATCAGATCCCAGTTTGTACACAGTAACGATGAAATCCTCTATGCAAGCCAAACTTAGTCATGGAGTTCAACAAGGTTCTGTGCTTGGACCATGTCTTTTCACCTTATATATGCTTCTTTTAGGTAGAATTATTACAAAAGACTCCATAAACTTTCTTTGTTATGCAGATGATACCCAATTATATCTATCGATCAAGCCAGATGAAACCAATCAGTTAGCTAAACTTCCAGCATGCTGTAAGAACATGAAAACCTAGCTGATCTGCAGTTAAACGCAACAAAACTGAGGTTATTGTACTTGTACCCAGATGTCTCTGAAACACATTATCTAAATATATACTCTATGCCAGTGTTGCTCAAACTTTTTTACATTGTATACCACCTCAGAAAATACTGAGCTCTGCAAGTACCACCTTTCTGTTTGGCACCATTTGGTGCTAGCAGGTCTAGTGAGTACTGCACTGGTGCTTTATAAGTAGCTACTAGCACTTGTGCTCAGTTCACTGTTGTCCACTTCATTTTCAGTGCAGCTGCTCGAAATATTCTTCTCCTGAGTTATACTCCTTTATGTAACAGTTCCTGTTTGAGGCCACAATTCTAGTGTTTTTTAAGCATTTATTTCCATCACAGTGTAGCTTGTTACTACCAGTTGATATTGAAACATTTCAGTGGTCTTATATTTTTTACTGTCATTAGAAATTTTGCAGCATTATGTGTTTTTAAATTATATAAACAGGGCTCCCTCTGCACAGCCAGTTTAAGGGATCAGATGCTGGATGGTTGCAAGAACCTCTCAGGTAAAAATATCAACATAAACCGCCACACACTGAACCGACTTTACTGTGAATTTAATTGGAACGCTCCATATAAATTCACATTAAAGTCAATACAGTTTGCAGTGGCTGATGTTTTCAAATTCACTTATTTAATTTTTAAAAAATATTTCTGACAGTACTTTGCATACCACTAGGGCGAGCTTGTGTACCACCTGTGGTACACGTACCACAGGTGGTACACAAGCTATACTCTAGATGGAATTGCCCTGGCCCTCTCTTTCAACCCAAATTGTGGCAGCAGATGACTACATAGAGTCTGGTTTTACTCGAGGTTTCTGCCTCTTAAAAAGAAGTTTTTCCACACCAGAGTCACCTTAGTGCTTGCTCATGGTGGGAATTGTTGGGTAGCTGTAAATGATATTATAATGTACAGTCTAGAGCTGCTCTATATAAAAAGTGCCTTTAGATAACTTCTGATTGATGATTGATGAAGTGACTTGACTTGACTTGCAGAAATTAATATTATTGTTTAAATCCAGATTCCAAAAAGCAGCAAGCCTGCTCCTCCTGATGTGCTGGAGCTGATGCAGTTGTAACGTTTAATAAATCTTCACAGCGGGCAGCAGTGATGCATGGGTTATTTACAACTCAGGGAGTGTTTATCCAATAGGCCACAGAGACGGGTTAACCAGACACCATTTCTCTCATTGTCCTGTGACATTTCACTTATTGATAATTTATGTGGAAAAAGCATTGTGCTCAGATTAGCAGTGCGAAGAGTAATCACAATTTATGGCCTTAAAAGGGCAGGCCATCAGGCCACACACAGTACAGGATAAAGAAAAATGCCCAGCGGCAGCAACAAGATCACCAACACTGGGAATTCTCTATCACGCAGAAGTCCCAATGAAGTAAAAATAAGAGTTTTATTCACATATGTATTGTACTATACATCACCTACACACCACTATCTGGTGCAACAACGACAAAAGAGTCATTTTGTAGGTATTCTCAGGTATTCTTACTGATATTTTAGAGCTTGTCATTTCCTGGAAAAGGATTAAGAAACATTGTTGTCCCATCGGACACATGCATATACTAAATTCACATCCAATTAAAACACTTTCTTTCTTTCTTATGACTCCACTGGAGCGGAATGTTTCTGGGGGCCAGGCCTACTGTGAAAATATGCAACTTCATAACTTGTAACAAACACAACTCTGCAGCTTTATTCACTGATTTGGGTGAAAGTGGATCATATTTTATGGAGTCCTGAGGCTGCTAAGCTTCAGCCAATATGTCTGTGATCTATGGTTGTCTGTAATAGGAACTAGGACTGCAAAGTATAAGGAAACTGTTGATACACTATAGATACTGGCCAAATTAAACGTGTTTATATAGTAGTGCATTTTATAGAGAATACTGATCATGGGAATGCTGTGATCACACTTAGAGGAATACTTGAATTACATGAGAACATTGATACAATTTTCATATTTGTTGATTAAATTTGATTATCTTAGCATAAAGACTGTCCAAAGGTAACAAAATCCACCTCGCTATTGAACACATTATCACATTTGTTTATCCTGCAGTCATGCGGTGTTGGAAAAATCGGAAAAATGGGTTTACGACTGGGAAAAGTCACATAAAAGTGTTGGAACAACAAATCAGAAAGTCTGCAAATATTTTGGCATGTGACGTGCCGAGTTGTTGTCTGTTGATGCCAAATATGCAGAGACATGGCTGATAACAGTAAATGTTGGCTGACAACTTTTTATCAGTTTTTCACATGTAAATTGTGCGGTATCAACTCCTAGTTGCTGTTATCGTAGAGTGATTCGTTTGAAAAGTTATTTTTTTTTAGCATCAACCCTGATAATAAGTCAGGTGAAGAGGTACTTCAGTGGTTTTAGGGAACGTTCTGGTGCAGTGTCCATGTTGTTTCCACATTACGACTTCTCTCTCTATGAAATCTCATGAACAAACCGAAGTCGGACAAACAACTTCCTAAATGGGACCGTACTTGCCAACCCTCCTGATTTTCCCAGGAGACTCGTCATCTCCCTATTTCACAATTCTCCTGTATTTCTCCAGATTTCTGAAATTTTCACACCTTTTTTCTTCTTCGTTATCACAACGTTTTTCTGGCACTGCCCAGTGTTTTAAGCCCCACAACTCCAAGGCTCCACTGTTCCCGTACTTACAACAAGACAGCAACACCACACCAGACTGTCTGGAAAAGAGAAGTCCTGTTTCATGAGGAACATTTTAAAGGAGAGGTGCATCTTTCTTTCTTTCTTTTTTCTTTTTCCGAATGAACCACATTTTTGAAGGTGTGGTGAAAAATTTAATCTATGACACAGGTTTTGATGGTTTCCGATGGGTGTGGCTAAATGGTTTGACCACATCCCTTAAACAGCAGCCCCCAATGCACGTTTCACCTACATGCATGAGAATTGGTGGGCACATGTATCATGCCCAGATGTACAAAGAAGCCTCTCGGAGCCACAGCTTAAACCCAACAGGATCCTCCCTATTTTTGAGGTCTCAGGGTTGGCGAGTATGAATGAGACCATCTGAGGAGCAGGTGAATGCAGCATTAAGCTGTACAAAATTAAAGTGTAAAAACAACAATTTCACAGGGGTTATTGTGCTAAGCTAAGCTAACTATTCCTTTCGAAGGTGAAGTGTGGAAATGCTGCCCTGATATATTAAACTAATAGTCTAAAGCAGGGGTGGGCAATTATTGGGGGGCAGATGAGAAATTGATCAGACTGCTGTTGGCCAGACACAAATGATATAAGGTCCTAATAATGACCAGATCTCTAATAATGAAATGGTTAGAAGTGTTCTGGGTAGAGTACTTCTGCTGTTGGTCACCCTTTCTGAATTGCCATGTGTTGAATTGTGGGCTAATATTTTGTTGGCAATGTCCAAAACTTGATGTTTTACAGTGTAGCATGCAGGCTGTGTACAGGTTGCAACAATATTAACAGTAAAAGTAAAAGAAGAACAACATAAACAACATGGATGTGCAGCACTGAATGAAAGTTACAGTTTAATATAAAAGATACAGTTATCATTACCAATGAACACAGCATTGACCCCTTTCAAAATAAAGGTCTGATAACAGTTTAATGGTAAGCAAAATGGACTTTATTTATAATTTTGCCATTCCACAATGGCCTTGGGGGCCCCATGAAACCTTTCAGTGGGCTGCATTTTGCCCAGGTCTGGTCTAGATGGTGATGTGACATTTCATAACAAATACAGAATACAGATACATGTTTTTTTTTACCTTTACCTCAGGAGGACTGTCAACTGTCAGTGTAATGTCAGTCATGTCCACATGTCCCAAATTAATTGAGGAAAAAACGGTGTGTGTCTGTATATGTTTTGTTTCTTTTATTAATGTTATTCACTACTGTCCTGTTTTTTTTTATAATCATACTCAAATAGTTATTCAGAAAACTTGAACTACTGTTGAGTACTTGTCACAACAAAGTAACAGTACTTTTTCTTACCTGAAGGCAGTTTTGGCTTCTCTGCACACCTCTACACCTCTGGATGAGACAGAGAACCATGAAGACAGAGTGAAGTGCAGAGGGATGACATGAACTGTATTAAAATCCCAACAGTGTTCACAAACAGGGAGCGCCTGTCCTTACAGCTGTACTGTATGTTTCCACTGAAACACACTGGGAGCCACCAGGCAACACTGAGTATTCAGTCTTTTTTACATTTCAGTCTGCTGCTGTGTGGAGGGTAATAAATCATGTCTCCATCTCCTCTTCGAAGGCTCCAGACACTTTAATCATCCCGTATTCTTGTGTGTTTAGCCATAATAATTTGGCTCTATCATGCAAGGACAGTCCTGCCTGTGATTTATGTGTGTGAGTGTGAGAGAGAGCGGGCGGAGGAAGGCGAGCCGGAACACGGCCACGGCGCTGCTGATGTTTGGGCTTGTTTTTCGCTTCCTCCAATCGTTCATCCCGGTGTCTGTGTTATATCTGTTCATTTCCTCATTCTGTTTCCCCCTCTGTCTCCGTCACGGCACAAGTCCATATGTTGCTCTTTATTAATGCTGCGGGAGAGCTGAAGAGGACAGAGGCGGAACGAGTCACTTTTCTGGTCAGTTTGCTACAGTTTACTGCACTGTTACAGACAATGAAATTCATCAGTCACTCCAGAAAACTGGGAGCTTTAGACAGCGGTGGAAAGAAACCAAGTACAAATACTTCTTTTTATTTTTCAGGTATCTGTACTTTTCTTTGACAACTTTTTACTTTTACTCCCTACATTTGTACACAAATATCTCTACTTTCTACTCTTCACATTTTCTGAACAGGCTCCTTCATTTTGTTTAAATGCATTTGAGAGGAATTATTGATCATTTTTTTAATTTTGCATCATTGTGTGCTGCTTTCTTAACATCAAGATCTAAATGGATAAACAACAACACAGAAAAGAAGATTCCTTGGTGTATCCATCAGCGCATATCACAAACAACAGATGTAACAAGATGAAAACAATGTAAAAGATGCAACAATATGAAGTAAAATCTAACAGGATTAAAACAAGGAAAAAGATGTAATAATACGAAAACAACATAACAATACTTAAGATGAAAACAATGTAACAACACATAACAAGTCGAAAACAATGTAAAAGATGTAACAAGATGAAAAAGATTAAAAAAAACATGTTGAAGGTGTAACAACACATAAGAGATGTAACAAGAAGAAAAAGGTGTAAAAGATGCAACAAGATAAAAACATTGTAAAAGACAAAAAGATGTAAATGACAAAAAGACGTATCGAGAAAATGATGAAAACAATGCAAAACACGCAATAAGATGAAAATGCTGTAAAAGATGTAAAAATACAAAAAGACATTAAAAACAGACAACGTAAAAGATATATGAAGACGAAACAGACAGAAGGAGACTCGACCATAAAGAAAAGGTCAGGTTCAGTCAGCACAGAAACAGTCAGTAGACTGTCACAAAAATGAATGCAAGTTCAGCTAATCCTATAATTCAAATCAGGAGAATGATTAAACACTTTACTAATCACTGGATTTCTTGCTTAAGATAGATTCAGAAATGCTGAACCAGCTTTTTTTTAAAAATACATTAAAAATGTAGGTGGAGGGAGTCTCCTCAGACAGAGCAGGCTGTGTCTGAATCCACCTTTTTAGATCTCAGCAAAGAAACGAAAGGACATTTGATAAAGTCTAATCACTTTAAATACATGCAGACAATGCCCTTTGACCTCTCACCATCAAACTTCCTCTACATATAATATATTACAGTCCATTGTATTATACAGCACAGTATAGAACATACTGTACTACTCTTCACTACAATGCCACTGTATACTACAAGTCAGCCATCCCCAAACTTAAGAATGCCAAGACCCAAATTGAAATCTGGAAAACTTTTGGGACCCACCTAATCAATACTCTAATCAACACATGAGACTAATTGTACCAATGACAAGATATATATGATATGTTAATGATGTTAATGTAACAGGTCACCAAATATGGTTTAACATCCCTTAAACTAGGTCAGATAAATGAAAAATAAGACATAATTTAAATCCTGTGACTTTGTTTTATTAGTTCTGATTATTTTTTTTAAATGAATTGTAAATATTTTACCTTAATGTTGAATTCATAAAGTTGAATCATTTCATTTATTTCTTTTTCATGACCTCTCAAGGCCCACCTGAAGGGCCTTCATGGCCCACATGCCCACACTTTGGAAATCACTGCTATAAAGTGTGTAGAAAGTCATGATGTAACTACAGAGCTGGAAGCTGTTAGCTGCTGCATCTCCCAGTGACCATGTGTGTCAGTGTATGTAACTGCTGCCATGTGTGTCTTTGTCAGTCATGTATGTATGTATGCACACTATGTGCTGTATGTAAAGTATGTCATTATGTGAGTTATGTATGTAAGTATGTACAGAATGTTTGTGTGTATATGTGTATGTGTGTTTGTGTTGTGTCTGTCAGTAAATGTGCCCACAAAGATAGAAAATAAAACAAGTGGTGGAGTGTGCACCCCATGTGCCAAGGCTCCTGCCTCCATTCCTGCTTGCAGCCCTTTGCTGCATGTATTCCCCCCACTCTCTGCCCCCCTTGTCCTGTCCTCACCTCAGCTGTCCTATCAAAATTAAAGGCAAAGATTTTTTTTTTAAAGTTAGAAAAAGACGTTCATGCATGTGTTCTGTTGCACGCTAACAGCTGCTAACAGTTACGGTTAGCCACTTTGGCAGCTGGGGGACATCAGAGCTTAAACCAAAAAATAAAATATGATCTGATTTCACACAAACCAGTGGATAAAGTTGTAAAATTGTGCTTTTTTTTAAACAGAGTGATCTGCTCCCCAGAAACACTCGTTGCACATGTTGTGAGAAAGTGAGAAAGCATTTAATTGGAAGAAACTTTAGTTAATGCGGAGAGCAGCTTGAGTCATCCATTTCAAATCATTTGGCAGGAAAAGAAACATGAAATATCATTAAAAATATCTACAAAATTATTATTATTATTATTATTATTATTATTATTTTTGCTTACTGGTATAAAGGTGACATATAGATGAAGACAGACATTATAAAAATTCTTGAACACTGACACTGAGTTCATGGCAACTTTAGGATGTGACTGGGATCTCACATCATGTATTTCCCCCAGGAAGCATATTCCTAACTCTCACAGACGCTGGTTCAGTGACAAGAATAACCAGAAGTCCCACAATCCTTACGAGGTATCAAGGGGCTTGAAATTAGGTGGATAAAACACTTAGACAATCCACATAAAGGACTGATCTGCAATCATTACATGTGTTTTACATTTGAATGTCAATCTAGTCATGTAAATACATGGGGACCAGTTAATATCCAGATCATACAGACCATGACTGGGATGGAAGTTAAATATTATACATAGTGGACCTTAAAACATTAGTTTTGCATTTGTTATTACAATATATGTCAGTTATTACATTTTATAAAATAAAGATGCCACTAAACTCAAAATGTAACAACTTGCATAAAATTTAATAACTTATTGTATTATGCATAAAACGTTTTTAGGTTATTTGCTCACCATTTTTATTACATTATAGGCAGATTACTTATTATTAATAGCAGTTTTTATGAAATGTTTTTATTATATTGTGACTGTGGTGAACAGTCTTCTCCGCTGTGATGTGTGGGAGCATCAAATTTGGGTGAAAATCAGTTTAAACCAGTCGACTCCTTTAAAAAAATGCGTCTACTTTAGTGAAAAGTAGAAAATGGAAAGCAGCGGCCTGAGCAAATGAAAAAGGGACAGTGACAGTAAATTTCTTTTTAGTTGTACCAAACAGATGCTGCAATCTGCTGTAATGTTTTGAACAGCTGAACAGGTGATGTCTCACCT
>JAJHUR010086791.1:0-11567 GCA_027495735.1 Lutjanus campechanus
CAGTACATTTCTGTCACCTGCATAAAAGACTGTGGGAATAATAATATTCATGTCATTATTATAATTTTTTATATTTACTTGGCCACAACAGACCACAGTATGCGAGCCTTAACGTGAATTTAAAAAACACATTCTTCTACACATTATATTTAACATTACATAATACTATAACGTCTTATTTTATTACTAAATGTTCATAATGTTGAATTTTCTAGCATTTATCAGAAAAATGTCTTAATTGCTGAAGCAGCGTGCTCGTTTCTAACTTGTTTCAACAGAGTTTGAGCCTAGCATAAACGCGCATCGAAATTCCATTCACAAACCTCTCAAATAATAACTTCTTCATTAATTATCAGTCATTATCATCAGATGTGCACAAATGTTGAATACTGACTTAATCTTCAGGGCATTCTGTAAAATTCGGCGTATATGTATGAGTAATTACTTACTTAATTGTCGTTCAGTCTCAACTTTTAGCACACTTTCTCCCGCTGTCTGTCGCCGCTCCTCAGCTCTTTTTACCTGATGTGTCGCAGCAGGACAAACACAGCTGCAGATAATAACATTAATCTAATAATGGCTCCGTTTGATTCGGCTCTGCCAAATAAACAGCTATTTACAATATATGCCAATGAGCACCGACAAAAAAAAGACAAAAAACGGCGGTCTCCTATTGTTAATGCTCAATGGCACACTAAATCAAACGTTCAAGCTACTTATTATTAATTTAATTAGCTGCAGCTGTGTTTGACCAATGACACGACTGTGGAAAGAGCCGTTTACACTGAAGGATATTAAACTAATTGTTGCTCGGTCGCTTTGCCAACCTGAACTATAAATTATCTCATTTTAAAGAAGGTCATGTTAATTTACTCAAGTTTTGAATAGAGTTTGGTGTGAGAACAAACTTTTAAGCTAACTTTTTTCCCCCCTAAGGAACCGTGGTTAAAAGTGTCACACAAGTAGTTTATAATAGCTCAAAAATAATTATAATTGATTATGAAAATATTGGGGTAAACTCAGGTGTTACCAGTGGTCTCATTCCATTTAGTTTAACAGCATCTCCAGTGAGCTAGCATTAGCAGTAGCAGCACCTGTTTGACCTAAATGGAACAAAACACCTGTTTTATGTCAAATTGGCTGCTGTGGAAAAACAAAGACCATTAGTGAAGAAATGAGTGACCTGTACTTTTACTTTACTCGAGTATTTCTTGTACTCTACATAGAAAATCCTTCTTATGGAGAATATCAGATTATTAACAGTTTTTTTAGTGACAATACATTTTATTTATAGAGTATTTTCAGGGTGCTCAAAGGCACTTTACATAAGTTAAAAGCAGACATAAAAAAGATAATACAGAGCATCAATCAAGAGAATATTTTGCAGGTTTTATTTGTATGTCTATTCCACAATCATTTGCACCATGTAACCCTGCCTGCTTTTAATTTTTTAAATTCTTTAACTATATATTTGTAAAGCACTTTGTGATCATGATGTAAAAGGTGCTATATATATAAAAGGTCTTATTATTAAGTTATTATCTCAGAGGGAGATATTGTACTTTTTATTTTAGAACATTTATTTAATAATATGTAATATAAAAAGATAAAAGGGTAAAATCACAAGTCACCAGTGTATAAAGCAAATATAAACCAACCTACTCTGTGGTTTTAGTACTTTTACTTCGTCCACCTCTGTTTATTACTTTTATTATACTATTATTGGTCTCAAAAGCAGCAAATACCACTGAGACGTTATCTACTGACTCAAAAATATGTTCATTAAATACATAATTTCATTGTAAAAGTACAACTTAAATCAAACATTTCTATTTTCTACATTTTACTGAACATGAACATGAAATTTTAGTGACCGTCAGCGTCTGTGAACGCAGACGCGGCTGAACGTGACAGACTGCATAACATTTAAAATCAAATTATACAATTAGATTTATTTCAGATTACTGAGGAGCTATAAGATCCACATGTGACAAACTGTTCAAGAACAGCAGTTTATGCTTCCAACACATGTAAATTTAAATTTTAAATTTAAATTAAAGCAAAAGTTGTAACGTGAGGACTGAGAAAGTGTCACTTCATAAAGATTATAAACTAAATTTCAGTCATTTAAAATGGGATCATATGTAAAATAAATCAATTTAAACATAAAACAGAAGCAGAAATGAAAATTTAAAGCAGCTCGTAAACATGAAATGATCATATGAAGCATTTCTTAAATACTTCTGCATCAAGGTTAAGTGAAAAATGTGACAGTTTGTATATTTGCATGATAATTATCTGTATTTCTATTCTGTTTCTGTCAAATAATGACAGAAAATAAATTTAGTTGAAGTTTTAAAGGTTTTGGACTGAAATCCAGTTAATTTACTTCACTTTAAAGCCTGAAATTTACATGAAATTAGTCTTAAACTTCCATAAAAACCTGATATTTTCATCTCTTTGGTGTCCGAATGTGTGATACAGAACTTTTTGAGGTATTTCAGCAGACGTTTTACTGGTTTTCCAGCTCTAGTTTTTTTTTTGGAACTTTTCAAGTTTTGAGTAAAATCTCACTCACTTTTTAAGAAGTCACCGTGCTTGCCGGGGAATAAACTCCATCCATTGGTGAGCAGGAGAGAATCCAGCCTGAGAGGAGGTGAATTTTTCCAACGTTTCTCCCACTTTGTGACAAAAAAGCAGCAGCAGCAGCAGCAGCAGCAGAATGAGCGAGAGGAGATATAAAGAGGAGGAGTGATGAGGGCAGACTGCTGCTGCCTGCTGGGTAAAGAGGAGGAAAATGACACATGTGGAGAGAGGAGGAGGAGGAGGAGGAGGAGGAGGAGGAGGAAGAAGAAGGAGGGAAACCCAGAGACAGACTGACATACATTAAATATAGTTACATCTATTACTGTCTTCAAATCTTTAACGTGAGAGCTCTCCAGCAGAGTTTCAAATTAATAAAAAACACAAGAGGTGGTGAACGGCATTGTGGGTAAAAAATAAAAGAGAGAGAGAGAGAGAGAGAGAGAGAGAGAGAGAGAGAGAGACCCTCTTTATTCTAGAAAGCCGACACTAAATGAATAATGTGATCACAGATTTAGAAAAAGGATAATTAATTTCCCAGATGTCGAGATAGAAGCAGGAGGAGGAAGAAGAGGAGGAGGAAGAGGAGGAGGAGGTTTAAAGAAGGTGATTTATGTCAGAAGTTCATCGCTGTTAACAGACTCACTGCTCTCCAGATTAAAAAGTAGACGCTGTGACGCTTTATGGTGCGACAGATCAGAGGTTATAAACTTCACGCTCAACGTTTAAAAAGTTCAGGAGGGACAGAACAGAAGCTGAGTGTCTGCCCCCTACTGGTGGAAAAACGTTAAAAAGGGACAAAAAATGGGTAACATTTGACACCCATGTCTATAATGCATTATAAACATTCTTATAATGCATTATAATCAGCTTATGGTGCTGTGTAATTATAGTTATAAGCAGCAATAACAGTGTTTTTACCCCTGAGTGAGAAACAAAGACAGGCTTATTTCATGAAGGAAGTTCATCACTTCACTGTCACATTATAATGCATTATAATGCATTATAATGTTACATGTTACAACTATAAGAACTATAATACACTATGATCCCTGGAAAGAAATTGTCAGTGAGTGGGTGAGTCAGCAACTATGAGGTATTATGACGCATGACTTTATGAGCCATTCTAAAATGATTTATAATGTGTTATGATCAGTGTTATTAAGCATTATTAATATTTATGAGCGTGTATAGTCATGCATTATATAAAGTGTTGCTGCATTTTGGATTATTTCATCGGGGGAGTTTATAACTTCTCTCAAACCACCCAATGAGCACTTAGAGTAACTTATAATCACATTATAATGCATTATAATGTGATTATAAAGCACGTTTATAGTGTATTACAGCTATGAGAATTATACCACTATGATACTTGAAAAGTTTATCAGCATTTATTAAATATTATGGGACACGACCTTATAGGTCATTATAAAATGATTTATAATCTGTTATGATGACTGTTATATAGCACTATGAATATTTATAAGTGTTTATAGTCTTTTTTTTATTTTATTAGGGGATTTCTTTTCTTCTCCTAAAGCACCCAGTGACCACTTAGAGTAACTTCAGTTACTTTAGTAACTATAGTGTGATCGGTAAAGTTTTATTCTTCTAAATCTGAGTGAAATGTTCAAATTTATTTTAACTTTTGGTTGATTTTGATGATTGAGAAACTTTTCTCCAGTTTTATAAAAGAGATAACAGCGTGTATGCTCCGCCCACGTGTGTGTGTGTGTGTGTGTGTGTGTGTGTGTCTGTTGTTGTTCACAGGCAGCGGTCAGCTCTCACTGATTTATTCTACATGGAAGAATAGTCACCTATCATTATAATACTCTGCCTGTCTGCCTCCCTGTCGCTCCTCCTCTGTATGTGTGTGTGTGTGTGTGTGTGTGTGTGTGTGTGTGTGTGTGTGTGTGTGTGTGTGCAGCGCTGCCAACACTTGTCTGTCCTACATCATCTTAAGTATCTTTGACAGCTCACCGCAAGTCACTCAGAGAGAGGAGGTGTGTGTGTGTGTGTGTGTGTGTGTGTGTGTGTGTGTGTGTGTGTGTGTGTGTGAGCTTCATGTCTCCAATGAAAACAAGTCAACTCTTATTACCTGTAACAGCAAATATTCATGTTGTGCATGTGTTCGTAGAGCCTCACAGGATCAGCGGTGGAATGTAACTGAGTACATTTACTCGAGTACTTGAGTGTTTCCATTCAATGTTCGTTTATATTTATACATTTAGAGGCAAATTTGTACCCTGAACTTTGTTTCTTACTTTTCTCATAAAAACAACAAACACTGTAAAAAAAAAAAAACAGCCTTCATTCAATTTTTGACTCAGTTTTTAAATAAACTTAAAGTAAAAAAGTTTTACCGACTAAGTTTCCTTGAAATGTTGAGTTTTCTCAACTTCTTTTTAATTTTTACAGTGAACAGGAATTTAGCAGGATGAACTAATCTTTTCTCATGAACCTAACTTAATTAAAAAAGTTCTATTTATTCACTTTAAATGACCTTAAAACGTCTCATATTTATTTTCAGAGCACTGATTTGAAGCCTTGACGTGAAATGAGTTGAATCAACTCATTAAATTAAGTTTCTGGAGAAAGATGATGTGTATATTTTGCAGACTTCGGGGTTAAAACTCTCCTTTTTATAGTTTGAAGGTAACAAATATGATGAAAACTTGCTGTTTGTCTCAGATGAACTTAAAGAAAAGTCATGGTTGCTTGTTTTCACGATAATGAAAACAGTGTAATATACTTATAGAACTGTGCACTGTGCTATTCTTCATACTTTTGATGCTTTTATGTGTATTTTGTTCATAATGTTTCTGTAATGAGGCTGCAGTGTGTCCAGCTTCCTGCATCGAAGCCTGATCAAACCTGATTGATCAAAACTGCTCCAACCACAAAACTTCTGCTTCTGATGCTAAAATCTCGTCCCTGCAGATTCTGTGTTCCTGTGCAGTGAATGAAATCAGCAGGTGGACAAAATCTTGCACGTTTGCACCTTTATGACAACATGGAGGGACAAAATGTTTGACAACACTGACATCTGGTGGCGAGTAGAGGAACTGCAGCTTCAGAAGTCCCCACAGCTGCATCTTAATACTGCCTGCAGCAGCTGTGAGTGGAGCTGAACTGTGTTTTTCAGGTTTAAATCTCAGATTTATTCGATCTGTTGCCATCTGCATCTCAAACGGTGTTTCAGTTTAGCTCAGCGGTGATCAAAGTTCAGATACACGGCTGAAAGTTTGCACAGATTTGCACCACAATCCTCTGCAACCATCACAACTTTTAACATTTACACAATGATCAAAAAAAGAGGTAATATTTGTATGAATGCCAGAGTGTGTTTGTGCACATCTCTGTGTGTGAGTGTGTGTGTGTGGGGTGTGTGTTTACAGTTCTCCGGTCAGTGGCTGAGGTCTTTATGCAGAGTAATCCCACAGCCTCTTTCTGGAAACCATGACCAGCAATGGAACCACTGAGTCAAATTTTGGATCTCATTCTCATGACAAAGCAATTGTCTCGATCATAGAGGGAGGAAGGTATAAAAGAGACCGGCGGGCTCGCAGGAACACACACACTCTCTCTCTCTCACACACACACACACATAGGATTTACATCACACACACGCGTATTCAAGGGGAAGCACAGCAGTCCCAGGATGGGCAGGGTGAGTGGAGGTCGAGGACAGGAAGTGAAGTCATTGTTGAGTGTCTGAGTGAAATATTACAGAGAAAAATGTATCTGGTTCTCGATGGATCCGTGCAGACGTGGAACAGAAACGGATCATTAAATAATCAAGAAAGTTGTGCTTGGAAAAACTTTCCAAAAAAGTTTTGTGGCTGTAATGTTTGTTCTGTAAACTCTGAGCAGTTAGTTCGTAGAAAACTGGTCTGAAGTTTGATGTTTCGTCCAGTTTAATTCTAAACATGTATTTGCTCATTTTAAACCTCGTTTTGCTAAAATGTTCTCGTCCCGCAGATCATCTTCTACGAGGACAAGAACTTCCAGGGTCGCAGGTATGAGTGCGACAGCGACTGCACCGACTTCCACTCCTACCTGAGCCGCTGTAACTCGGCCCGGGTGGAGGACGGGACCTGGGTGATCTACGAGAGGCCGAACTACACGGGCTACCAGTACGTCCTGCCCAGAGGCGAGTACCCCGACTACCAGACCTGGAGCGGCCTCAACGACAGAGTCAGCTCCTGCAAGATGATCCACTTTGTAAGACTTCAGACACACTAGTACCACTTTTCCACACACACGTTCTCATCAGCAGTTACTCGACACGATTCCCACACACTTTCTCTCCTCCCGTCCCCCACGTCTTTCCAAAATCCTTTGTCCCCCCCTGACTCCTGTCCCCCCTTTTGTCTCTGTCCTCCTCCAGGCCGGCGGGGATCCTTACAAGATCCAGCTCTACGGTAAAGGGGACTTCTCCGGTCAGGTGTTCGAGGCGACCGATGACTGTCCCTCGGTGCTGGAGAAGTTCCACTGGAGGGAGGTCCACTCCTGCAGGGTCCTAGGCGGCTGGTGGGTCTTCTACGAGCACCCAAACTACAAGGGCCGCCAGTACCTGCTGGAGAAAGGCGAGTACCGCAAGCCGGTGGACTGGGGCGCCGTCTGTCCCACCGTACAGTCTTTCAGAAAGCTGACGGAGTAGAAACACCTTCTCTGTGGCTGCTGATTGGCTCATGATCGACACGTCAGCAGCCATGATACAATAAAACTTAATGAACAGGAATTATTGAGTTGTGTCATCACTGTGTCTGGGTGTCATATGATGTTCATAAGAGATACAGAGGTTGAGTTCGGGTATAAGAGCTAAAGTTATTGATTGGCCTTCACACCGTTGAGTGTTAATAGCAGAAGTGTGAACATGATTCAGATTCTAATCTGGTGACTAAACTTGAAGAAGAAGATGAAAAAAGCTGAGTGTAACACTCGTGACTCTACTTGGACTTTTGCCTTTGGACTTGGCATCACTGGATCTCCTCTAAAATCCCAAAAGTGTTAAAAGTTGTGCTTAATAACGAGTAAAGAAAACCTGATCTGAGTACGTCTGGAAACAGATATCCAGCCAATCAGGATTCAGAACTGTGTGTGGCAGTGCAGACCTGCAGATTTAGATTAATTCAGATAAATTAGTTAATTCAAACAGAAATCAAACAGAGTTTGATTGAAAAATAAATCAGTAAAAGAAAATTTTCAAATTAACGAGTCTAGTAGGCTAAGTATAAAAGAACCTTTGGCTGTGCTTCATAATGTAACAAACGTTACACTGTTTGCTAGCTAGCCAAAAAGTAAAAAACAACATTACATTATTGTTACCTAGCTAAAATGTTAATAAATCAAGTCATTACATCCTTACATTGTTTGCTAGCTATTCTTGCATTGTTTGCTAGCTAGCAAAAAAGTTAAAATATTACATTTTTGCTACCTAGCTAAAATGTTAACAGTTCCTCACATTGATTACTAGCTAGCTTTTTAAACAGTACGTTTTCTACCTTTCTAAAACGTTAACAAAACCTTACAGTTTTTGCTAGTTAGCTGTAAAAGTTTGCTACCTAGCTAAAATATGAACAAATCGATTAAGGTTTAGCTAACTTGCTAACGTTAGTCTGTTGCTAACCTCAGTCACATGTGCCTACAAATAAATTATTGTATTAAAGTACAAATCAAATTAAATGTACCTTGAAAACACATGAAACATTAATAACAACATGCCTCCCATCACTCAGACTGATGGAGGTAGTTTACTTCTGATTTGGGGGCGTGGTTTGTGAAGGCAGGGGTGTGTTTGATTGGCTGTTGAGTTTGCTCGCTCCATCTTTAACTGTGTAGTTATTGAATCAAAGTGAAACTGCAAAACAAAGTATTTTATTATCAGATCTGTTACAGCTGGTGCTCTTGATCAGAGTTAAGAATTTATTTACACGTGAGCTCACATGCCAAACTGGACAAACGTTCGTCATGCAGAAGTAGCTCGTGGCATGCTGCTTGTCTCTGTCCACGTCCACGTCTTTTCTTCGTCCCCCGTTCACGCCGACGGCTGTCCCTCGTTGATGAAGCTGAGCTGGGCCGTGTGCTCCCCCCACTCCACCTCCTGCAGATCCAGGAGGGCGTCTTGGGGTTGGGGGAGGGAATGACGGGGGTAAGACTGGGATAAGAACTGGGGCTGAGACTGGGACAGGAGCGGGGGACGGGACTGCGTTTGCGGATCACCGCCAGGTCCCGATAAGTCCACCAGGAGAGGAGTGACGGATGAAGAAAGAGAAGGGATGGAGGAGGAGGAGTATGGATGCGGCGCCGCTGCGTGCTCATGAGGAGAGCTGTTGAGCGACGGGGGAGCTGAGCGGTGAGAGACGAGGGGGGCGGCGCTCGCCTGCTGAGGATTCTGGGAAGGCGGACGCTGAAGAGGATCGAACTCTCCCTGCAGCGCCTTCAGCAGAGGAGAGGACGGCTCAGGCACCAGGATGGACGGAGGGTTCGGATCGTTCGGACAGTCCACGGGCGCGTGTTGGGCGAGGAGGGGCGGGGCCGGGGAGCAGCCGTGCGAGGACACACTGGGGGGCGGAGTCACAACGGCGCTGGGGATCGGCAGCGTGGAGGTGTTGTGGAAGAGGGGCTTGAGGAGACGCGTCAGATCCTGCAGCTCCTGACTGACGGAGGTCACCTGACGGGAGAGGACGCTCATCTGGAGACAGAGAGGAGGCAGAGAATATTTTCTTTATTTAGGTTTTACTTACGTTAGCTAACTAGCTAACCAATCTACATCAATTGCAAGCTAGCTAGTTAGTTAGTCTGCATGGGGTCTTTTATTTTGAAAATCTCCCCGCCTTTTCTTTTCACTCCTACTAAGCGTGAGCAGCTTTACCTCGTGTTTTAGCTTAGCAATGGTCTGCATGGTGTCGCCCTCATCATGGTCCCCTGCAGACAAATACAGAAACACACACACGCACGTGTTATTATTGCAGGACCGATTGATGATTAATAATAGATTAGTGATTGATTGCATGTGTGTGTGCATGTGTTAAACCTGAGGTAGCTGAACCCAGCAGAGTCGCAGTGGGAGAGAAATCAAACCTCTGAGCCGAGCCGCTCTGGTTTTCCGCCTCGATCCCGTCCACAAACCTGAGGACAGACAGGAAGACTGAGTGGATTTCACAAAACTCTTCTGACAGGATGGTAACACCATAATGAGGTTTATTAAAGCTTTAGGTGATAAATCAGTGTGATGAACCACCGATCGGTTCCTTACCGAGGGCTGAGGTCGGGCTGCAGGCAGCCGAAGCTCACCACGGGGATCTGCAGGCTGGCGGGCCGGGCGTGATCGCTCGCCGGTCTCAAGGTTCTCGCCGGGAGCAGCGGGGAGCGCAGAGGGGAGCGCAGCGGGGAGCGCAGGCCTCGGCCCACCCTGCCCAGCGGAGCCATCTTGGGGAGCGGGGAGTGTTCGCCCTCGGAGCCCGAACCCTCCTCGTCTTCTCTGATGGAGGGAAGCTTCTTCACGAGCCCGCCGTTACTCTCACAGTCGGCCTGAGGAGGGAAAAATAGTGCAGTATTGATAATTTATCACATTTCTGCACTGCAACATCAGTGTGTAGTAATTAGAGTGATGTATAATTATTGAGGACAGGGTGTTGAGCGTTTGATAAAGCTTCAGTATCAGTTTTATGTTCGCTGAAATGTGGACCAGGAGGTTTTGGTGAGAAATAAGAAAGGAGACGGAGAAAAAAGTTCCCCATGTGACGTCATAACCGCTCTGAATTCTGAGACTTTTCACACGTGGCTCTTCTGACTTTATTCACAAAATTCTGACTTTTTTCCCTTAAAATTCTGAATTATTTCTCAATATTCTGGCTCTTTTTTTCCTTTAAATTATGACTTTACTTGGGATTCTGCCTTTTTCCAAAGATTTCTGACTTTGAACTCAGAACTCAAATGCATTCTTCACCTGTGGCTCTAATCTGCCTCCATAAAACTGCAAATAAAGAGAAATTTTGTCCAAAGACGGACTCTGGATGTTGTCCTTGAGTGTCTAAAAGCTAGAATGTGGACAGAAATAAAGGACGAGAACCATGACTGTGAAATCTAAATAAAGTTAAAGAACACATCATGAGAATGAATGAGGTGTCACTTCACTCTGTGACCACACGGAGGCGCTGCTGAGCCACTGAACGCATCACTGAGCGTTCACACTGTGAGCTGCTGTTCAGCACAGCTGGACCGGAGCTGAGGTTCATTCAGTTTATAAAAGGAAGCGTTTTCATTCACAGACACTCGGCTCCTCTGCAGGTTTTCCTTCTGATCCCGCGTGAATAAAACATGTCTGACCTCTGCAGATGTTTATGACTCCTAATGAATCACAGAAACAGATGATCCTTTCACAATAAAAGTCCTGCAGTCAGCATGTTGTTTCTGGTGGCTGAAGGTTATTGGACTTATATTTCCTGCATCGTCTCTGGACTGTGATTTAAATCAGATTAAAACACTGGCAAACAAATCTCATTTTCCCTCTCCTCCCCCCTCCTCTCCTGTCACACCACCCTCCTCTCTCTCTCTCTCTCTCTCTCTCTCTCCTCTGTTTGTTGTCTTCTCCATCCTGTCTTTGGCTCACGTGCCCGGCTGCTATTTTTAGATCACAGAGGTTTAATTTTAGCGCAGAGGTTTGCCTGGAGGGAGAGGGGACTGTTTGGAATTTCTGTGTGTGTGTGTGTGTGTGTGTGTGTGTGTGTGTGTGTGTGTGTGTGTGTCTGTGTGCGCAGCACGTGCCACCTTTGATATTATGCAGTGTGCCACTATAAGGGCATCAGCCAATAATGTGGGTCCCTGCGAGTGCAAAGAAGGAGTGAGTGAGCTGCATGTGAGGGATGCTGAAATCTGTGTGTGTGTGTGTGTGTGTGTGTGTGTGTGTGTCATGCATGCATCAGTCTGCAGCAAGGGCAAATGTGCTGCTGTGTAATGGTATGTTGTGTGTCTGT
>JAJHUR010086793.1:0-11587 GCA_027495735.1 Lutjanus campechanus
GCGCTTTCTGACAGAAAGTAGTCTGACAATAGATTTCATCCTGAAGTCAAATTTCTTCCTCGTGTGATGAGCGACAGACATCTAGACATTTAGATTTCCTGCTTTGACTGCGCTCCTTCCTACAGTCCAAGATATTTTCAACAATAGTAACTGAGCTGCGTGTGTGTGTTTGAACATGGTGGCAGCGGACAAATACTGAGGGAAGGAAATTCTCTCTGAGGTGCCAAAAGAAATAGTGGAATGGTGCAGGAATTTCTAAAACAATCCTCACGAGTTCGAAGGTCCTCACCAGAATCCTCAAACTGCCATTAAAACAGCTCAGAGCGGCTCAGTATTTATGTTTGTTTGTGTGTGTGTGTGTGTGTGTGTGTGTGTGTGTGTGTGTGTGTGTGTGGTGTGTGTGTGTGTGTGTGTGTGTGTGTGTGTGTGTGTGTGTGTGTGTGTGTCTGCTATAGTTGAAGAGGTGGATTTACAGCAAGGACCATTTTTCCTTGTATCACAGACATCATGATATGATTTTTGGGCTTTATTGTAATGACAATATTTTGGATATTTTATGTTAGAGTCATTCTGTTGTTTTATGAAATAACTGGTGCTGCACAATATGGTAAAAAAAATAAATGTTTTGACAGGTATAGTGACTGCAATATGATTCAGGATTAGTGGGAATGATCATTTTTGCATCACAATTTTGATTTTAACAAAAAAATTAATAAAATCATGGCAATGTGACATTTCTTGGGGTATGTATGTACTATTACATTAAAATAAAATAAAAAGTATACAGCCATCCAAACAGCTCTGTACTTTGAGCTAAATGCTAACATCAGAACACAGACATGCTCACCATGATAATTGTTTTTCAGGTATAATATTGATCATGTTCATCATCTTCATTTAGCGTGTTAGCATGCTGACATTTGCTAATTGATCCATCCTAAGTCCCGCTGCAAAATTTTTGAAAATGGTTTAAAGACCCATAAAAACAACATACATACAGTCACATCTTAAGTTAGCTAATGTTAGCAAAACGCTAGTTACGTTAAGTAGCTAGCTAATCCACATCAATTGTTAACCACCTGGCTACATATGATAGCTAATGTTAACAAAATGCTAGATAACTAGCTAGCTAATCTACATCAATCATTAGATAGCTACTTAGCTAGCGTTTTGCTAACATTAGCTAAAGTAAGATGTGACAGGACGGGTGGCACCAGTCTCGCTCAACTGTTATTGGAGGACAGAGCAGAAAGGTGTCAAATAGGACTAAAGACAGAGTGAACCTGACGCTGATGGATTTGTCTTTAGTTTGTGCAGGTATTTATCAAAATATAAATTTACATTTACACAAATACAGAGTTAAAGCACCAGTGTGTAGGATTTAGTAGCATTTAGTAGCTTGCAGATTGCAAACATCACGCCTCGCTCTCCCCCAAGGATGGATGTAGGAGAAACTATGGCGTTCATGAAAACAATCCATATACATTTTACACACCAGACATTTAAGTGGTGGACACAACTATTTATGAGATTAAAAAATGAATAAAATCAGCAAAGAAGCGGTTTAGTCTTCTAGTATTTGTTGGCACTCGGGTTGTTTCCGCACCTTGTTTCATTTTCCAGCCCTACACCCACACAGTACAGTCAGTCTTTTACTGTTTACCACTGAGCTGCTTTACTGGAGCAATTTGGACTTAACTGTCTTTATGAAACGCAGTGTCTTTATGGGGAGGGTGATATTTACAACACTAACCATATTTTCCCCAGCCAGTCTGGGGGTCATTCCCTCAACTTTTGTTTTTTATTGCTTGGCCAACATTTGACAACATTTTTGAAATACCTGTCGTCAAATATATTTTATAATCTCACTGTCAGAGGAAGATAACAAGGTGGAAGTTGTAATATGACTTCAGTGTTTCTTTTGTTACTGCGTATGACAGATGTCCCAAAAGCTGAATTAAGGGGTTGAAAACACAAAATCCAAAATGCACACAGCGCGTCTGACTCCACTGGAATTCGACACATAATCTTATCAGTGACAGACAGTGACTAAAAATGATGATTCATGAGCTGAGGCGGGCTCCCCGCCGCCAACCTGAATCTATCAGGAGAAAACTGAACTCTTCTCGCTCTGCACCTCCCTCAGGTTAGCTGACATCTTTTTGAAGCACACCTGCACGCACAGACACCGGGACCCCTTTGCACGACTGCTGCCATCTCGTATTACATCCTCTGGCCATGCAGGGCTGGGACACACACACACACACACCCACACACACACATAAAGGAGGAGGGGTTGCAATTGTCCCGAGGGTGTTACAGCACTGCTAGACAACAAGAGACATCAATTACTCCTTATTGACTGTAATCAATACACTCATCAATGAGAATAAAGGATCTGTTACAGCCTGTACTGTGTGTGTGTGTGTGTGTCTTTATGTTTTATCCATGAGTATAAGTTCTACTACAAAATAGGATCAATACTGTGAATAAGAGATGCCACATGGGGGAATGTAAATTAGACGTTTGTCCCCACAATGTCACTTGATGCTAACTGATAGCTTTGCTTTCTTTCTCTTTGCAGAACATTACACACACACACACACACACACACACACACACACAAACCACACCTACTGTATGTTCTCAGTGTCAGCAACCTCTGAGCTGGAGCTCTGTGTCTCATAAAGGACTGTTCTTCCCAAATAAAAGCATTAAAATCACAATTTATATATATATACTGTGTATATATTTATTATTGGGTCATGCAGATGTAATTGATATGCATAACTTTCTATTTAATTTAGAAAAATTGATCAAATATGAATGTTTTATTGTTGTGATAATTTAATTTATTTAGAAAATAACTTTAGTCCAACTCTTTATGATTTTTGGCAAGTTTCATATACATAAAATGAAATGGAGCAACAGAAGACCACATTTGTACCTTATACCTAATTGGTATTAATTCATATAAGATTCAAACTACAACAAACAAAAACCCAAACACAATTTGAAACACACAAAATCGTCAACTAATGTAACTCATGTATTAATCTGCCCTCCATTATTTACTTCTTCTCCTAATATGTATATTTTTACTTTTACTGAATGTCAGAATCCCTCTACTGATTTTTTAATTTACTTTTTAATGTCATAACTGAATTCCCTGACACTTTTTTCCTCTTTTTAATTCCTTATAATTGTTGATATGTTACTGTTATTATCAATAATGTTGGAGGGAAAAAGATTAACTTCAATTATACAGAAATTAGAAACATATTTTTCTGTCAGCTATGAGTTCAGTCATGTAATGACGTCATATAATTTCCTGGTCTGTCTCTGTCCACCTCTAAAGCTCAATAATTAACACGTTTTATTTCATTTGTTTGATCCATACAAACCCTGATGTGAAATAACCGAGGGATTAAAAGATTAGGGAGCTTTAGAGGTTCTGGTAGGTGGATATTTTAAGCTTTGGGCAGAACCAGGCCAGTTGTTTCCTCCTGTTTCCAGTATTTATGCTAAACTGAGCTAATTACTGTAGCGTACAGACATGAGAGTGGCTTCAGTCTTTTCATCTAACTCTTGGTAAAAAAGAAAATGTCAGTAGAAGCGTGGCACGCCTCGAGTTTGGAGAAGCAGACAGGAGTACGGCTGTGGGACAGGATCAGCAGCAAAAACATTTTTTAGCCACCTGAAAAAAGATCCACCTAAAAAAAAATCAGTATCAGTTCACGTGTTCGCCATATTTAGAATATTTTCACCTCTTTACCTCGCTGTCACGCTGCCTTTTCTGATGGGAAACTGCTGTTATATAAGACAAGTATTGCTCCTCCCAAAGAAACCAGACTCCTGAAGGAAAAACAGTCATTTCACCTGGCAGAACGTGGGAGTTGTTGGGGGCAGCGGCGTGCACCCCATGTGCTGTGGCAGCTGCTAGTTCGACTCCCACCTGTGGCCCTTTGCTGCGTGTCATCCCATACATTGAAACTGATTTAGATCTTTTTATTTGGTGGACTTTTTTTAAAGAAACTAAACTATGTTTTGCTGCTGACCCTGCCCACAGCAGTACATTGCTTAGCTTCCATGTCGGTACTCCTCTCTGCTTCTCCAAACTGGGGGTGTTCCGACATCCATCTACAGTGCTTCATATACTGACTGTCTACAGTATAAGTACCTCACACACCCACACTTCAAATAATCTGAATTATCTCTTAAATTTTCTGTCTGTCCTGTGTTTTTTGTTAAAGGGATAGTTCGCCCAAAAATGAAAATTCAGTCATTATCTACTCACCTTCATGCCAAATGAAGGTTGGGTTTAGTTTTTTTAAGTCCACAAAACACTGCTGGAGTTTCACAGGAAAACAGCGATGCAGAATCTCCCAAAAACAATGGAAGTGAATGGTGACCAGTTTTCAAATGTACTAAATAAACCTATAAAATGCCTCCATACCGCTCGTCTGGTGTAAACCAAGTCTCCTAAAGCCTCAACATGCCAAGCTGGCTTTAAAAAAAGTTATTCACACCATGTTTTTAGCCTGAATCTTCACTGTAGATCCTTTAGCTTGAAGCCACGTTCACATGCACACTGTCTGAACTGGGTGTGTTTTTTGTGACGGTGTGCAAACGGCATGTCGGGACTTTTGGAGACTTGAGTTATGGCAGACAAGCAGTATGGAGGCATTTTATGTTTTTTTTTCCAGTTGTTTTTCAACATTTGAAAACTGTACACCGTCCACTTCCACTATTTGAGAGATTCTGCAGCACCGTTTTCCTGTGAAACTCCAGCAGTGTTTTGTAGAATAATAAAATAAACCCGACCCTGAGGTGAGTAGATAATGGCCAAATTTTCATTTTTTGGGTGAACTATCCCTTTAAAGGTGTTCCGAGTTTACAGCTGACAAACGTTTCCTCGGTTTCTCTGATCTTGAATCAGAACCAGCCATAAATTCACTCTGAGATAATCTGCTGTCAACATATTTACTGGCTCACATCATCGGTGGTGCTCAGAGAAAAGTGCGTTGATGCGTTGCTGTTGTGAAAGATCTCGGGTTTGGAGTTCACTGTGATTGTGAAACCAATTGAGTGTGTGTGTGAGTGTGTGTGTGTGTGTGCATGTATCAGTATCCCAGGGCTACGTGTTTCTACAGTGTCATAAAGTCACACCCATACCACTCAGCTCGCCGTGCCCCACCCTCAGGTGAGTGTGCGTTTGTTTTCCCTGAGTGTACCTGGAGCTGCAGCTTTAAGAACAAATACAGGGCTGTGGCTCGGGCGAGTCTAGGCGCTGCATTTCACTGTGTGTGTGTGTGTGTGTGTGTGTGGGTGTGTGTGTGTGTGTGTGTGTGTGTGTCAGAGAACATTGCTCTTACTGTCATTCCTCTTCTTTAGCGCCCAAGGCAACGTTTCTTCCCCTCTGCTGTCTGAGCAAGCTGTACACAGAGCACATACACATGACTCAGGAGGAGATAATTAAAATAATATGTGTGTGTTTTTCAGGAATTCTTCTAAAGATTGAGCTAAATCAATAAATTAAATCATATAGTAACTGTTTATTTTAAAGAGTACGTATGCAACTAATGATTAATGATGGTTATGTGTCATTTGGCTCCTGACTCAGTTATTCAGTAACGATTGATTCAATAATAAAGTGATCAGGAAGTTAACGCAGATATATTAATCAATTGATTCTGCTTCAGTCTGTTCTCAAGTATCTTATCAATATTTACAACAACTCTGTGTGTGGGAACTACTTATTTACTTTTTGTTATTCACAGTTAATTCATATGAAAGCACATTTCTGCCGGAGTGATGAAAAAAAAACGTAATACTTACTTACTTGACTTAGTACCTCAAAATAATAATTATTTATTATTATTTTGATAATGTTTGTCATTATTTCAAAATACTAAGTCATTATTTTGAGACACAAATCCATTATTTTGAGATAATAAGTCATTATTTTGATGTAATAAATCATTATTTTGAGAACTTCTCTCATTATTTTGTATTTTAACTCATTATTTACAGATACTAAGTCATAATTTTGAGTTAATAAGTCATTATTTTGAGCGTGTTTGTGATTCTTTTGTATATTAACTCATTATTTCTCATTCTTTTGATATACTAACTTGTTTTCTCATTATTTTGAGATGGTAGGCCATTATTTTTAGAAAGATTCTCATCATAATGATAGGATAATCTTTTCTCATCACACTGGCAGAAATGGGTTTCCATTAATTCTCGCTCTGCGCCTTGGTAACTACTAAAGATTTTATGTGGCTTTTCTTATTACGTGTCACCCTGAATGTCAATAGATCAATGCCCAACTGCGGCTGCAGTGGCCTTTCAGTCTGTTCATGTGTTGACAAGATGTGTGACCTTTATTTCCCCGGAGGAAAATAGAGGAGAAGAAGAACAGGGCGGGCGGATAACGATGTTGACAGGCTGTGGTATGTTCAGGTTAGACGATTACAGTCAAGAATATTTTTTTGGCTGGAAAGGTGAGAAAGAATTGGTTTCCTTCTGGTGTCACTGTGTCAATATGCAACCACACACACACACACACACACACACACACACACACACACACACACACACACACACACACACACTTTGGACAGGGAAGTTTACCATGAAAGGCCTCCACAAGCCAAGGTCAAGCCGAGTGAACTCACCTCAGCTCACTTCACCCACGCTGCTGTTCTGTTCTTATCAGTGATAAGACTGATTCCTGTTTCTGACCTTCTGCAGACAGACCATAAATCACCGCCGATCACCCAGCTGGCTGCCGCTCTAACCTGGAACTGGAACAACACCAGAGCAAACTGCACAGGAAGAACAACAACGCGGACGCAAAACATACAGTCAACAGGCAGACGGTCACGTGATTTAGGGATTCCACTACTTTCAAGAAGGGAGGTTTGTATAAAATAGCGGAATTATCAGAAAAAGACAGTTTGTTTTGAGTCCTGACTGCCTTAAAAATTTAAGTTGACTGAATTTAAAAAAGACATGTTGAGATAATTTTGTAATAATTCAAAACAAATAGACTTTTCTTGTCAAATAAACTTCATATTAATTCAGCTGTACTTGAGAAAACACGTTCAATGTGCTTAAGATTATTAAGTCGAACCAACAACTCTTCAGTCATAACGATGAACATTACAAACAAATTTGATTATGACTGATTGTGAAAGCAAATATATGAAGATGCATGCTGGGACGTCTCCTAATATGCTGATCTTGTTTCCTTAGAAAATTAATTTATGAGTTCAAGTTGGAAGAACTTGTGTCTATAAGTTCTGACATGTTCTGAAAATAAATAGAATTTTAAAGTTTTATTAACTAAATAAATCAATAAATAAAACCTGTATATTAATGTTGCGTTAATGAGAAAAAGACTTGATTCCACCGAATTCCTGTGTGATTTTGTGCAGTGTTATTTTCCTTTCTGTTGAATAAAAATCTATACAAATCTGGAGCAAACTTTTGTTTTTATCCACGTCCAAGTATTGTTGAATCACAGAGCATGAACACTTCAGTAACTTCAGCAGATAACAGACCTGCGCAGGGGCCACATTCCTCCTCTGCCCTTTTCCCCGTCTGCGCTCCCCTCTTCCACCATTATTTGTGCCTTTTATACTGTATGTGGGCAGTTTCTTTCTTCCTCCCTCTCCCTTTCTGTCTGCCCTCTTTCTCAATGTGCAGACAAAGCCTGCGTTGTCTGCCGAAATGCTGTGTTGCGAGGACAGGCTTTGGGTCAGCGTCTCATGGAATGCCTTGAAAACCATCTAGTGAGGGAGTGTGTTAATGTGCCGGCCTGTGCCCGGTCTGGTCTCCGGCTCCTCCGGGCCTCCTGTGACTCATCTAATGAGTCATTACAGAAGACACAGGCCACTGTGGTGATAACATGTAATGATCTGAGGGGAGCGCAGAAAGGATCGTAACTCTAAATTCTGACTCATTTCTAGCTTTGGACTTCTGGGCTGTGGTTTATGGAGGCCAGCTACTGTTCTGCAAACACACCAGCTGCTGCACATCTCCATTTATTCTATTTCTTTGGTCCAAAATCAGTGAGCGGTCACTTAAGATTCTTCCTTAAGTCCAAGTTTAGATTTTATTTAAAATAAAATCAGTTGCATAAAACACCCTTATCTCTTCTCCTTAAAGTTGCCTTAAAATGTTTACTTAAAGCTACTACAAGGAACTTTGATCTCTATCTTAACCGCAACATAGCCGATTTTATTGGGATAAATGAATAATGTATAAATTCTGTTAAAAATGATGTCTTTTATAGTCAAAATGAGAAGGCTAGTCATTAAGCCTGCTTCATGCTAGCTAGCTAGGCTATAGCGTTACCTAAACTTATGGTTACAGTCCAGTTTATAACTTAAACACTTTTATAAATAAATAACTTGTTAGAGGATGTTCCAGGAAGTCTAGTTTGGTGTAGCTCTGTTGTCAGGGTGGAAACTAGACTTTTAAAGTCTTATACATGCTGTACAGTGTCAGTCAGGAACAGGTAGTGATAATGAAAAAGGGGGAAAAGGGTGTGAAAATTCATCAGAAATTGGGAGAAACACAGGAGAATTCTGATCCCAGGAAGAAATAGTGAAAATGAAAAGCAGGAGTCTCCTGGGAAAATCAGGAGGGTTGGCGAACATGAGCTATAAACTGCTATGGACTGGGTCAGCAGCAAAACATATTTTCGCCACCTAAGAAAGTTCCGCCTAATAACAATCAGTAAATGTAAGTGTACACTATATTTTGAATATTTTCACTGCTTTATTATGAAAATTTCTGCACAGGTTGCCTCTATTTTGGCCACAACAGACCAGTTTTTGTAGTTCTTTAGGACCTCTTGGATGGAGGCAATAACAGGTATTGACCCGTACTAAGTCCGCCCCCTTTTAAACTCTGTGCTCCAAAAACATTTGAGCAAACTTGATGCCTTGATCAACTTTCTCCTTTCCTGTAAAACTGACATATGTTCACATAATGTTAGTAAGATGCTAGCTAAACATCTAGCTAATGATAGATGTAGTTTGGCTTGCTAGTTAGCTAGCATTTTACTAACATTAGCTAACTTAAGATGTAAGCATATCACTTTTGCAGGTCCCCCAGAAAAGTCTTTAAACTTTGTTTTTCTTTTCAACACAGACAAGATAGCACATAGCATAACTACGTACAGGAAATATGAAAGGAGAAAGTTAACCGAGGTTTGCTCAACTGTCATTGGAGAGCAGAGCGAAAAGGGGCGGGACTTAGGAAGGATTGCAAACAACAACAACAACAAAACAATCTCCATGAAAACTCTTAAGAGCTTTCAAATTTTAGAGCTGCGTGTAAAATCAATTTCAATGCAGTAAATGCCTTAAGGTTTCTCCTTAACTGAGAAAACTTTTTAAGGGATTCTGTGCAACACCTGAAATAAAATCCCTGAGCTAAGGTGGAGAAATTAAGCCTCAAGTTCCTTACTTATGAAGAAAACTTTAGGTGTTTTGTGCAGCTGACTGCAGGTCTTTATCTCAGTCTTCATTTCTCTGTTTCCATCTGTCTCTCTCACCAAAAGTGAATATCAGTATTTCTGGCAAAATTTCTGTGTCGTCTCACTATTGTGCCGTCATTCCTCTTCCTCTTTTCTCTCCCAGCCCATTGTCTCTGCTCCGCCTTGTTAACTGCAAGGATGTCAGTAAACACAATTTACTGTGTGTGTGCAGATTGCACTCTCATGTCACTGGGTATTTTGCCAATATTTTCCCTCTTGTGGTACTCAGGATATGTTTGTTTATGCCTGTTTCCAAGGGAGTTGAACCAAAGTCTTTATTATAGTGTTTGCGCTGAGAGATCTACTGTCAGGAGCTGCCAGCGTCGCCTGAAGCACCACTTTATTGCCGCTAATGTGCTTTAACAAAGCCTCCGGCATCTTGACATCGAGCTGCTTAGATTACAGAATGGATCTGCTGCAAACTAACAACAGACTAACAAGGTATTGATCCATTCCAATTAAAATCAATGGTGGAAAGTATCTAAGTATGTTTATTCCAGTAATGTAGTTAACCCTTTTGGCCTCTGAAATCTGACAAAATCATCATGTCACTGTGGTCTCGTTAACAGATCCATTAAATTGTGATTTTTTTCCGGGGGCATCTTGTCAAAGTATATCATCCTAAGACTTTTCCCATTAACTTTAATATGGAGTTAGAAATGGTTAAGTTGCCCCATCACTGGGTAAATTGTCACACTATGTGGGTTAAATTGTCAGATTATCTTCATCTTCTTCTTCTTCCACTTATCCAGGGCCGGGTCACAGTGGCAGCAGTCTAAGCAGGGATGCCCAGACTTCCCTCTCCCTGGACACTTCCTCCAGGTCTTCCCGGAGGATCCCGAGGCGTTCCCAGGCCAGCCGAGTGACATAGTCCCTCCAGTGTGTCCTGGGTCTTCCCCGGGTCCTCCTCCCGGTGGGGCATGCCCGGAACACCTCCCCAGGTAGGCGTCCAGGAGGCATCCGATAGAGATGCCCGAGCCACCTCAGCTGGCTCCTCTCGACGTGGAGGAGCAGCGGCTCTACTTGCTGCTTGTGTCCAAGATCTTGTTCTTTCGGTCATGACCCAAAGTTCATGACCATAGTTGAGGGTAGGAACGTAGATTGACCGGTAAAATCGAGAGCTTCGCCTTTCGGCTCAGCTCCTTCTTCCCTACGACAGGCTGGTACAACGACCACATTACTGCTGCCGCTGCAATGATCCATCTGTCAATCTCACGCTCCATCCTTCCCTCACTCATGAACAAGACCCCAAGATACTTGAACTCCTCCACTTGAGGCAGGAGCTCTCCTCCGACCCGGAAGGGGCAGGACACCTTTTTCCGGTCGAGAACCATGGCCTCGGACTTGGAGGTGCTGATTCTCATCCCAGCCGCTTCGCACTCGGCTGCAAACCGCCCCAGTACAGGTCCTGGTTCGAAGGAGCCAACAGGACAACATCATCTGCAAAAAGCAATTTGACCGTGTCCCTCATGGCATTCAAATGATATTTTTCAACAAACAAGAACATGTTGAAAAGTAGAAGCTTCCCACACTAATTTTCCTGCAGTTAAAAGTCAAATTTATTTAGACAGATGTTTCAAATATTATTAATATTTTTTTCTTTTCTGTCTGCCTTTATGATTGTGGGTCTTCATGGGGTCTTTTATTTTGAAAATGAACCGGATTCTCCCGGCCTTTTCCGTGTCTGACTTCCTGCCCTTTCGATCTGCTCTTCGCTAATTGACGCGGCATCTGTCAGAAATAAAGTCAGCGCATATATCACAAGCATTGTGTATAATGGCCGCAATCAGCTCCAGTTAACGTGGCGCGGCCGTAACGTGACGCAGCCGCGCCTGGTGGAATTTAGCCGTTAGATAGCGCCATCCGGTGTTGGAAATATTTCCAGTACCAGTGACAACTTATCCATGTGACAGGCTGCCCTGGTCTCCCCTACTTTTACTTAAGCAGGTTTTTTTTTCAGTCAGGACTTGTAATGAAATACAGTATTTTCACATTGTTGAACTTTTTCTTTAGTAAATGATCTAAATTCTTATT
>JAJHUR010086802.1:0-12442 GCA_027495735.1 Lutjanus campechanus
TGTCACAGCAGCCAGCTGGAGCGGAGCTCTCCACAGAGCCTGTGCGTCTTCATGCACGCTGGCATCATATGCAACATTAATAATTGCAATGCAAATGCGCCTAGGGGTCCCGGAGGGTTAAAAAGCCTATATCCGAACATGCATACTTGCTTTTTAAAAGTGTGAATGATGTCCAGTCTCCTTCATGTTGTACAGTAGGGGAGGGTGTGTATTCTTGTGTGCAATTACGCATGTCACACAAAACCGGTATTGCATTGAATATTAGGCTATTTTTTATCTCCAGACACGCCGCGGGTCGTCCAGGTTTACAGTGAAATGGTTCGGAATGAAGCCGCATCATCCAGATAAACATTGAGCTCCATCAGAACTGTTTAAAAATCTGATTTCAGAAGCTAAAACTTTATTTTGGAAATGAATCAGAACACACAATTAAAGAAATCACCAGCACGCTCGCTCTCGACATAATTTAAAAAGCAATAGGAGACGATTGAAGCCCACAGTACTGTTAATTCTATCTAAATCTTAGCTCTTAGCTTTTTTTTTTTTTTACATTTTAGATGATTAATCTAACTATTTGCCGTCATTGTAAATCTGCTATCCTCTTGTCTGTTTCTATGCAAGCGCACTGCAGATTTGGAGGGTTTGGAGGGAAAACTGTATTTCATTCCTTGGCATTTTACCAAATTGTGTTGTGGAAAGCAAATATATATTTCTTTACAGAGGCAAAACCTCTAATCAGGGTCTCTTCATCTCCGTTTGCAGTTCAGCACTGGACACACACACGCACTCGGAGTAACGCACATTTCCTTACATGGAAAGCCTTGTCGGAATGGTGGGACGTTTTCGTGTCAGAATAGCGGTATTTCGGAATGGCGATATGTCTAAATGGTGATATGTCGAAATGGCAGTATGTCGGATTGGCGGAATGTCAGAATGACAGCATGTAACCACTGCAGCAACTTTGGCAACTGTCCATAAAATTCCATGCAAGTCCATGTAAAACTGAAACAACCTCACAGAGTGCACCTGTAGACCACAACCAGTTGCTGTCCGATAAGTCCCAACAGGCATAAATTAGTTGAATGCCTCAACTAATTAATCCAAACACAAAGTAAAAACACTGCTGCCACACAAAACAAACACAAAATGTCTCCATCCTGCTCGTGTGGTGTAATCCAAGTGTCCACAAAAGATGCCATTTACTCCATGTTTTTAGCTGAAATGTCAACTGTAGCCGAGCACGAGCAGGATGGAGACATTTTGTGTTTGTTTTGTGTTCTTTTTTTAAAAAAACATTTTATCCGTGATCACCATTCACTGCCATTGTACTGGATTTGGCTGCAACCCTGATTTCTGCTGAAACTCCAGGACTGTTTTGTGAACCGAAGATCTTCACCTATCATCACATCAGCATAGAGGTGAGTACATATTGAGTGAATTTTCATTTTTGGGTGGAATATCGTAAACAGTAAACTGCTCAGCTTAATAAGGAACACAAAATCAGTAAAATAACTTACAACAAATAAAACCAAAAATGTCATGTGTATAGTAACCATGGTTAGATTAGTAGCAGGAAACAGCAACAATAATTAGTCACATTTAGAAAATGAGGAACATCTGATGAAAATAAAATGTTTTTAAAGTTATTGTAAGAGCTGTAGTGGCATCATTAAAAACTCATATCAGTACTCAGTATTAGCAAGTACCAACATTTAAGCACTTGTACTTGTGCTTGTCTTGTCAGAATTAAAATTTTTAATACCTTGTTTTATACATGCACGTTAGCTTACAACTTATAGTTACAACACAGCGCTGAACTATTCACCCTACACAGGTCATGGCACTTGGCAGATGACTCATGCAATTCAAAGATAAAGATAGCTGATTAACTATCTGGCGCAAAGCAGACAGGAAGACACCTAGAGCAACTTCCTCTTTTGATAGAGTCAAACAAACATTTAGCAATAGGTCATGTCACATGCCACATTAGAATATTCATAAACTTTAAAGATTGACACCTACCCAATAACTTATCGAAAAAACCATTTTAGGTAAAAACACGAAGAGCACTTAGCTGTTTTACATTTCAGGGCGCTGTCATCCTGGATTGGATGGGACGTGTGCCAAGGGGCTGGGACCAGCACATGCACCAACGAAGGGAGAGCTAAGTCTAAACCACAGTTCCTCCCCATCAGTTTAGACCAATCAGATAATAAGCACATTTCCATTTAAAATACGGTGTAACGATAAGTCAGACACTTTCTTTCTTTGGGAAGTGGCTAGAGCTAACTACTAACAGCTAGCTGCAGGTGGACTGTGGTTTCTGACCAAAGAAAGATCCATGTACGTGCATTTCTATTCTGCCAATGTTAAATAAATTCTTTAACTGGAACTAAAGCATCTCCTGGACTTTCTGCAAAAAACGAACACGACCTAACAGTCTGAAAGAAAGTGGTATCAGTGCATCCCTAGTTTGTAGTGTAAGATGATGCAATGTTATTTAAACTTTGAGTTGTGTTTGAGCAGTTAATATAAACACTAAACCAGTTTTACCAGTTTGTAGAGAATAAGTGACATCTGAGGAGGCCCTCTAGTGGAGTTCATAACAAACTGCAGCCTGTGGATACATGAGGACATCTTCTGAGGGGAAAACTGTACTTTTTACTACATTACATCTGTCTAACAGCTGGATTTGCGAGTTACTATGTTGACTCACATTTTATATTCAGGAGGAAATAAACTTATATTTGCAAAACCCTTTTAATTTAAAACAACTGCATTTTATGTAACTGCAGCTGCAGTGTTACATAATCTGAAAATAATTTCAAACCTTCACTTAATTAATTATCTCATCAGATGAAATGAACCCCCAAAAAACTGTAGATGTAAATTAAGCAACTACTTGCAAAAACTCAAAATAAAACAGAAAAACTTTATGACTGGTGTGAATCTTGTGACAAAACAATGACAGAGGCTCTGACCTCTTCTTCTTTGTTGTCTCCATGTAATTGTATGTTCTTTTGGCTGCTGTATACAGTCATTGTAGAAAAGAAACAAAGATAAACTAAATGTAGGTTGTGTTATGTCAGTGTTTCCCAGAGGGGTAATAAACTGCCTCTTACAGCTGCACTGAGAGGAGGAGCAACACTGAAAGAGGAGAAGCTTCAATGTCACATGACCTGAAATGAAAGTGAAAGTTTGTTTGACCGACAGTTGAGCTGCAGTCGACACAAGTCTCTCTGTTTCTCTTCAAAGAAAAATCAACTGAATCCATCAGGTTTTTCTCAACAAAACAGCAGAATCTCTGCCAAACACTGGTGAGTAACACTCACTGACCCACAAAGACAAAATACACTAAATATTTGGTCAAAATTGAGTAAAAACTAGAATCTGACTTTTTACTAACTCTCACTCTTTAATATTAGGCCCCAGAGGTGTGTCATTTTCAGTGTAAATGTTGCAGACAGATGTAAAATCAAATCACAGAGTTCAATCCAGTTAAAATGTGGCTGATATCAGGTTCCAGTGTGAACTGGTCACAGTCCTGTTGTCTGAAAGTGAACATGGAGGCCTCTGAAGTCAGTGTTTATGGTTTCATTTATAAGTTGATGTGCAGTGAAGTCAGCAAATTTGTGAGCAGATGACAACAAGGATGAGGAAGAGGAGAAAGAGAGCAACATTTTTAATTATGGCTTTTTGTAGAACAATGGCTGCCACTTCTGTACGGAGGTGTGTGTGGAGTGATGTGGTGTGACTGGCTTCACAGAAACAGATGTCATCCAAATATCAGGATATCAAGAGCTGCTTTTAACTTCACCTGTCAGTAACCTGTGGAGGTTGTGGATAAAAATAGTTTCAGTTTCCTTCAGTCCAGAGCAGAACATTACATCTTTTCTGCTGCACATTTAATGTGTCTGATTCTGTATCATCGTCTCTGTCTCTACGTCCTCTCAGACACTGAAGGACTTTGGACAAAGAAAGTGATTTTTATTTTGCTCTACTCCCTCTGATGCTTGTCTCCAGCTAAGCTAAATGACTAAATAATTGAAAATTATTTCCAGATAGTCCACCAAACATAACTTCATGTACTGTCTATGTTTTACAAACAGGAGGTTCCACCCAGGGCTGCAGATCTTTAGAGTCCTCTCTGACAATAAAGGTCTTTGAACAGAGAAGTTGATTTTTCTTGAAAAGTCAAGACTTTTTCAATAACTGTTTTTATTTATTATAGTTTCACTTTTTGTCCTCAGAGTGTAGATATGTCTGCTGCCAGCTGTCTGCTGACTGAAGATCAGTTTCTGTGCTCCATCTGTCTGGATGTCTTCACTGATCCAGTCGCCAGTCGAGCTGATACTGAGTGCTCGTTGACTCATTTCAGATTTGCTCTGGTCTCCAGCTAAATTAAATAAATAAATAATTGAAAAGAACTTCCAGATACTCCAGTCAACCTATCTTCATGTATTTTCTATGTCTAATCAAGACTTTTTCAATGACTGTTTTATTTCATCATGTTTTCACTTTTTGTCCTCAGAGTGTAGATATGTCTGCTGCCAGCTGTCTGCTGACGAAGATCAGTTTCTGTGCTCCATCTGTCTGGATGTCTTCACTGATCCAGTCGCCATACCATGTGGACACAACTTCTGTAAAAACTGCATCACTGAACACTGGAATATTAATGTTAAGTGTCAGTGTCCAAACTGTAATAAGGTTTTCAACCCAAGACCTGAGCTGCAGGTCAATACTTTCATCTCTGAGATGGCTGCTCAGTTCAGACAATCAGCTCAACAGAAAACCAGCAGCAGCAGATCAGAGCAACAAGTTTCCAAACCAGGAGAAGTTCCCTGTGACGTCTGCACTGGAACCAAACTGAAGGCCCTGAAGTCCTGCCTGGTGTGTCTGGTCTCCTACTGTGAGACTCACCTGGAGCCTCATCTGACAACTTCAGGCCTGAAAAGACATCAGCTGATCGACCCTGTGGAGAACCTAGAAGACAGGATGTGTCTGAAGCACGATAAACTGCTGGAGCTGTTCTGTAAGACCGACCAGATGTGTGTCTGCAGGATCTGCACTGTTTTAGAGCACAAGACACATGATTTTGTTCCTCTGAAAGAAGAATATGAAGGAAAGAAGGCCGAGCTGGAGAAGACAGAAGCTGAAATTCAGCAGATGATCCAGAAAAGACGACTGAAGATTCATGAGATCAAACACTCAGTGGAGCTCAGTAGGGAAGATGCAGACAAAGAGATAGCAGATGGAGTTCAGGTCTTCACTGCTCTGAAGGAGTCTGTTGAGAGAAGCCAGGCCGAGTTCATCGACACGATCAAAGAGAAGCAGAGAAAGACAGAGAAACAGGCTGAAGACTTCATCAAAGAGCTGGAACAGGAAATCTCTGAGCTGAAGAAGAGAAGCACTGACCTGGAGCAGCTCTCACACTCTGAAGACCACCTCCATCTCCTCCAAAACTTCCCGTCCGTGAACACTGCTCCACCCACCAAGGATTCACTCTGTGAATCAGCTGGAGGAGACGCTCAGTAAACAGATGAAGAAGCTGTTTGAGGCCGAGCTGAAGAGAGTCCAGCAGTTTGCAGTGGATGTGACACTTGATCCTGATACAGCACAGTGCTGGCTCATCCTGTCTGAAGATGGGAAACAAGTTAAGTCTGGTGATGTAAAGAAGAATCTCTCAAACAATCCAGAGAGATTTGATTATTGTCCCTGTGTCTTAGCAAAGCAGAGTTTCTCTTTAGGAAGATTTTATTCTGAGGTTCAGGTTAAAAGGAAGACTAAGTGGGATTTAGGAGTGGCCAGAGAGTCGATCAACAGGAAGGGACTAATCACACTGAATCCTCAGAACGGTTACTGGACGATATGTTTGAGGAATGAAAATGAGTACAAAGCTCTTGATGACCCTAGAGTCCGTCTCTCTCTGAAGTCTCAGCCTGAGAAGGTGGGGGTGTTTGTGGATTATGAGGAGGGTCTGGTCTCCTTTTATGACGTTGATGCTGCAGCTCTTATCTACTCCTTTACTGGCTGCTCCTTCACTGAGAAACTCTACCCATACTTTGGTCCTTGTAATGTCGACGGTGGTAAAAACTCTGCTCCTCTGATCATCTCTCCTGTCAGTCACACTGAGTAGAACAAAAGGTTGAAAAGTTGAGAAGTTATATTTCTGTTGAAAATCAGTAAGTTTATTTTCTACAGGAATATCATTTATTTGTTTTTCTTTTTTTGTTTTTTTGCCAATGCTCTTTATGTCAGTGGTTTCATTTGTTATGTTACATTGATTGTCACATTGATTGTTATGATCAGATGTATTCCAATTTATAATAACTGCACTACCTGCGTTCAAGACTCTAAAATCTGTTCTGCCAGCTGGACTTACAAAGGCACAGTTTGGGCTAGCTCTCGCAGGCTTTCTTACTGCAGCTAGCATTATACTGTGGAACTGGAAAAATACAAGTGTACCTTGTTATAAGGACTGGATTGAGCTCATGACTGTTACAGCTTCATATGAGTTATTGCTGGCTAAAATGAGGGACTCTATGTCAAAATTTACTGAAATGTGGGGTAGCTTCCTCGAATTTATTAAAGATAGGGACCACTTAGTAGTATGTGAAAAGTTATAACATATATCATGTCGAGTTTTGTGTGTTATGTAGGGAGGAGTCGAATATTATGACCTGTTATACTGTGCTGTGGGTTTTGCTTTTTTTTTGGTTTTTTTGGGTATGTGTTTTAGGGTTTTTGTTTTTGTTTTTTTGTACATTACCTGGGGACTATCAGATGAATGTATATTTGGTACTGTAATGGTGCAAGTTCCTTTTCTTCTTTCTTTGTGAGGAAAACAATAAAAACAATCTAAATGAAAAAAAAGACTCTAGCAATGTACTCAAAAGTGTTTGCATTTTCTTTAAATACCTGGGTGCCAAATTCAAATTTTATTTGATTTTTGATTAGACAAATTTTATTGTCTAATCGTTGCATATATAAGCAGAAATTACATTTCATAATTGCATTTCATGAATTTAACAAAAGTCATTTTTCTGTCATTTTCTCTATAAATAAACAAAGAGGTTGAGCCTGATTCAGTCATTTTGTTTTTTATTGATATCAGCAACTGATGGTGTTTCTAATGACCACCAAATAATGTGATTAAAACACCATCAGGTGAAAATGTCAGCAGAAAAATGTCAGTTATTCTCATTTTGAGTGATGGAAACTGGCTGCTGAGTTGTGTTTGCTAATTAGCTGCTTCATCACAACAATTAACCACAAACAATGAGCAGTAAATTAGAGCAATAAACTGTACATCAAATAAGATATGTTCTCAACAAGTAAAACCTCAGCATTTACACTGTTTTCATGAACATACAAGAATAAATCAAAAACTGTCCATTAAAAGGAAAGTTTGGATCATTTGAAGTGGGGTTGTGTGTGGAACTTATCAACTGTCAAGACTGACTGTTTTTAACTCTCATTAACTCTCATTTTAATCCACTTGGTGTCACTGTTGACCTTTACAACACATGTAGTTTATCTGTAATTCAAATTTAACCACCTCAGCTCTGACTCTCTGCCGAGAGATGGGTTTTATTTTTGCATGTTGGAACAAACATGTCTTAGTAGAGATAAAAAGAGGACTTGAGACTTAACTCCATTAAGCTTTGGCACAATTTGAGCCTTAAAGCAAAACGTTTTGAGTGAAATTACAGACTAAACAGTGAGCTGAACATCACAGTGTTTGTGGGATTTTAGGAGGACCGTAAAAGCAGAGCTTGATCAAATTATACAGTATTTTCCTGAATATCTTGTAATGACCTCTTCTATATTTTATTGACTTGTAACTGTATGATATTTTGGCTGCTGTGTTCACTTGTGAAAAGAAACAAGTATAAACAAAAGTGGGGTGTGTTATGTCAGTGTGTTTCCTAATAAGACAATAAACCCCCACTTGCAGCTGCACTGAGAGGAGGAGCAACACTGAAAGAGGAAAGTTGCATTTCCTGAAAATAAAGGGAAAGTTTTTCTGACCGACAACGGAGCCAAAGAAAAATTCCTGCTGAATCCATCAGGCTTTTCTCAACAAAACAGCAGAATCTCTGCCAAACACTGGTGAGTACACTGACCTACAAAGACAAAATACACTAAATATTTAGTCAAAATTGAGTAAAAACTAGAATCTGACATTTTTAATATCTCTTTAACCATATAAAAATGTTAGGCCTCAGAGGTGTGTCAAATTGGATGTATTGCTCTGATGTGATTTTTTCATTTCCCTTGTTTCTTTCTTGTCTTTTTTGGCTGTTTATATTATTTTCACATAAACAGATTTATTCCTAAATTTCAGGATGCCACAGGGCTGCTTTTAACTACATCTGTTATCACCTCTCCACAGTTGTGCAGCACAAAACTTCAGGTCAGTGTGATGTAAAAGTCATATGAATTCTGTCATTACTGTTCACACTGAGGTCACATTTCAAAAAATAATAATCAGACCTGTCTGAGTTAGGACAACAAAAAGGCTGCGTTCACGCTGCAGGCGAACGTGATCAGATCCTAATCAGATATTTTTGCTCATGTGACTCTTCATGACAGTGTGAAAAGTACAAAACACACGGAATCTGATCAGTTTTATTCTGATTAGGACCACTTTCATCTGTGGGCATAAATAAGATACAGATCTGACTTTTCGCCATTGTACCTCAGTGTGAACAGTCATATCAGAATTCATATGACTTTTACATCTCTCGCTCATCTGAAGTGTCTTGTTGCATGAGTCCTGAAGAGACGGATGTAGTTAAGAGTCCAGGCTCTGAGTCCACACACATACATCTGAAGTAGTACTTTACAAATATTTCTCTCTCTCTCATCCTCATTATTATCTGCTCACACATTTACTGGCTTTCACTGAACATCAATTTATAAATTAAACTGTAAAAGCTGACTTCAGTGGCCTCCATGTTTGCTTTCGTATGGCAGCGTACCGAGTGTGAAGTCTCTGTTGTTCAGGATCGGGAAAGGTTCAAACTGGAATCTGATATTGGCCATATTCAAAAGATAATGTGAACAGCAACAACAATAAATCAGAATTGAGCTTTAAGACTTACAGTGCAAACTTAGCAACAGTGGTCCAAATCAGAAATGACAAGATGTGAGTCACATATTAACAAAGAAAAATCTGATTTGGGCCCTTTTGCCTGCAGTGTGAATGTGGCCTCAAATGCCCTTTGGATTAACCAACAATGTCTGATGTTATCTGACAATTTCTTGATTGCCAACAAAACGCATCCGTGTCTTACAAAAACAGGAAGTTCCACTCAGGGCAGCAGCCAGAGCAAATTTTTAACTGAGGTCCAGAAATAGTTACAGTTTCCTTCAGCCCATGCAAGACTGAAGCCATCAGATTACAGTGATTAAATTTTTTTTTTACTATAATTTGAATAACAAAAAAACAGCAAATAGCTAAATACTGAGGTGACCTTCAAAATGATGTAAAAGCGCAGAGAAAAAAGACACTTGAAGTTGTTTAGTTTAAAAAAATGCACCAAACTACAAATAAACTATTGAAAAATAGTCTTACAACGTAGCATTGACAGGAAATTGACTCTGGTGAGCTTGTACTGAGTACTCAGTGACTAATTTCAGATCAACTCCTGTCTCCAGCTGAACTAAATAACTAAATAACTGAAAATTATTTCCAGATAGTCCACCAAACATAACTTTATGTAATATCTACAGTATGTCTAACTGAGACTTTTTAAATGACTGTTTTTATTTATCATACTTGTATTGTAGATATGGCTGTTGCCAGCTGTCTGCTGTCTGAAGATCGGTTTCTGTGCTCCATCTGTCAGAATGTCTTCACTGATCCAGTCACCATACCATGTGGACACAACTTCTGTAAAACCTGCATCACTGAACGCTGGAATATTAATGTCCAGTGTCAGTGTCCAAACTGTAAAGAGATTTTCTACACAAGACCTCAACTACAGGTCAATACTTTCATCTCTGAGATGGCTGCTGAGTTCAGACAGGCAGCTCATCTGAAAACCAAGATGTGTGTGGAGCACGACAAACTGCTGGAGCTGTTCTGTAAGACCGACCAGATGTGTGTCTGTGCACTCTGCACTGATTTCGACCACAAGACACATGATGTTGTTCCTCTCAAAGAAGAATATGAAGGAAAGAAGGCTGAGCTGGAGGAGACAGAGGCTGAAATTCAGCAGATGATCCAGAAGAGACAACTGAAGATTCAGGAGATCAAACACTCAGTGGAGCTCAGTAAGAAAAATGCAGACAGAGAGATAGTAGATGGTGTTCAGGTCTTCACTGCTCTGAGGGAGTCTGTTGAGAGAATCCAGACCGAGTTCATTGACTCGATCAAAGGGAAGCAGAGAAAGACAGAGAAACAGGCTGAAGACTTAATCAAAGAGCTGGAACAGGAAATCTCTGAGCTGAAGAAGAGAAGCACTGAGGCGAAGCAGCTCTCACACTCTGTAGACCACCTCCACCTCCTCCAAAACTTCCCATCCCTGAATGCTGCCCCACCCACCAAGGACTGGACAGAAGTCTGTTTCCATCCACCTTTATATGAGGGGACTGTGGCGAGAGCTGTGAATCAGCTGAAGGAGACACTCAGTCAACAGATAACAAAGCTGTTTGAGGTTGAGCTGGATAGGGTCCTGAAGTATGAAGTGGATGTGACACTTGACCCTGATACAGCACATCCCAACCTCAACCTGTCAGATGATGGAAAACAAGTGTGTTATAGTGATGTAAAGAAGAATCTCCCCGACACCCCAGAGAGATTTGATGTGCATTTTAATGTCTTGGCAAAGCAGAGTTTCTCTTCAGGAAGATTTTACTACGAGGTTCAGGTTAAAGGGAAGACTGACTGGGAGTTAGGAGTGGCCAGAGAGTCGATCAACAGGAAGGGATACTTCAAAATGACTCCTCAGAATGGTTACTGGATTTTGTGGATGAGGAATAATGATACATATGGAACTCATGTTCGCCGTTCAGTCCCTCTCTCTCTGAAGTCTCAGCCTGAGAAGGTGGGGGTGTTTGTGGATTATGAGGAGGGTCTGGTCTCCTTTTATGACGTTCATGCCGCAGCTCTCATCTACTCCTTTACTGGCTGCTCCTTCACTGAGAAACTCTACCCAGTCCTCAGTCCTAGTATCAACCATGGTGGTAAAAATTCTGCTCCTCTGATCATCTTTCCTGGTGGACTGAGTAGAATATATCGCTCTTATCCCAAAAGAGTCGCCTTCACTTAATGCAACAAATGTATATCTATTGACGATGTACAATGCATGCATTATTCTTTTCTCCAGATCTGAGCAATCTTTTTGATTTTTTGTTTTTGTTTGATGTCTGACATTGATCGTCACACTTGTTGATGTTGATCTAATGTCAGATTACTGCATTATCTACCTTCAAGACTGTTAAAATCTTCACAAAACAATATACACAAAAGTAAGCATGAGCAGATTCCTTAAATATTTGTGTGCAAAACTCTACACTTTTTTACTGTCTAGTCATTATATATGTAACAAGTGTTCCATAGTGACAAACAAATTACTCAAGAACAGTTAATAAATATATAAAAGTCATTTGCTCTCCTCTCTTTTTCTTTTCAAATAAACAAAAGCAAAATATGTTGTTTTTTATTGTATGTAGTTCCATTATTTTGTTTTAGACTGAAATCAAAGCTAAAGAAACAGCTGATGGTGTTTCTGAGTATCATATCATGTGAATAAAAACAAAATCGGCTGTTCTCAGACTTGAGCTGATGAGCTCCAATACTGAGACAGTTTGTAGTGTAAGATGATGAAGTGTTATTTCCGGTTTGATTTGTGTTGTAGCAGCTGATATGAACACCGAACCAGTGCTGCTAGTTTGTAGAGAATGAGTCTCATTACAGGACGTCCTCTAGTAGAGTTCATAACAAACTGCAGCCTGTGGACACATCAGGACCAGAGCCCTAGAGATAGAAGATAGATTCTATCTCTAGGGCTCTGATCAGGACATGCTGTTACAGGGAAAGATAGTTCCCTAACCCAAAAAAGAAACTGAGGCATTATCCACTTACTCTCTTGCTGACTGAAGGCCAGGTTTAGTTTTTTTAGTCCACAAAACACTGCTGGAGTTTCGCAGGACAACAACATTACACAATCTCCCAAACAACTGAAGTGAATGGTTTTCAAACTGGGGAAAAACACAAACATAGAATAGAATAGAATAGAATAGAATAGAATAGAATAGAATAGAATAGAATAGAATAGAAATACTTTATTAATCCCCAAGGGGAAATTCATTTGTCTGTAGTAGTCTCATCTATTAGTATAAGAATTATAGAGTCTGATGGCAGTTGGTATGAAAGATCTTCTGTATCTCTCTGTCCTACAACGAAGAGAGAGGAGCCTTCCACCACCATTAT
>JAJHUR010086803.1:0-19727 GCA_027495735.1 Lutjanus campechanus
GGAGGAAGAGCCTGGCACACAGAGGATGCTCTGGATGTCTCAGCCTGTGTGTGTGTGTGTGTGTGTGTGTGTGTGTACGTCCGGGTATGTGTGAGAATGTGTGTGCGCTCACCGTCTGTGTTTAGCTTCATGATGACTAACCATTTTTTAACTTTCATATTTCTAGACTTTACACCTCTCATCCCTTTTATGTCCATCTGCTCCGGCGTCTGAGGTGCAGTCTTTGTTTTGGGGTGAGATGTTTTAATAAGCTTTCACACATTTAAATTCTCACAGGACGGTTTAGCAACTCGTTTTTTTTTTTAAAATAAGTTCTCTTCGCTTTAAGTATAAACCTGTGCTGCACTGTAAAATCAGGCAGGAATTTAGTGGAATCAACTCATCTTTTGTCATTAATTTAAGACTTGTTTTTTTGACTTTAAATGATTCATTGAATGAAAGTACTGTACTGAATTCAAACAACTCATTGAATTAAGTTTTCTAAGAAATATGGTCAGCATATTAGTGGACTTCCCAGCATGCATAATTTGAGGGTTAAAACTCGCCTGAGACCCTTTTTTTAAAAAATAGTTTGAAGAAAACATATGATGAAAACTTGCCGTTTGTCTCTGAGATGCATCACATGAACCACGATGAAGGTTGTAAAGCTTGTCATCGCTCAATATGTTCAGTTTATTGAACATGTTTTCTAAAGTACAACAGAATTAATAACTGAATTAAAGTTTGACTAGAGAAGTTTATTATCGCCGCCAAACATAAGCCTGGAGAGGATCTAATCGCTTCCGTGTCTGTGTGGGTGAGTGAGTGTGTACGTGCCTGTGTGATCGCTGCACCTACAGCTTGTCCACAGCTGATCTCTGATAATACTGGACTGATCAAAACATGAAAAGCGGAACTTCTTCAAACTTTGTACAAATGTTCACCCGGACTCAAAGATAAACTGATTACAGTTTTTGTAGTCAAAGGCCAAGGTTACAATGACCTCACAAAATGCAATTTTGGGAAAAACTCAAGATTTCATACGATAATTATGATATTATTCTCTTGTCTCTCTATCAGTCCTTCGTACTCCTCTGTAAAAAATAGTCTAAAAGTGAAGATATCATCTTTCTCATTGGACATTATTCTTGGAATCACACGTGTATAATGAGAACTTCCATTTTGCCAAAAAATACCTTTTATTAAATTCCTTCATAGTTACAGGTCAAGTCCATCCATCCATCCATCTTCTGCTGCTGCTTATCCGGAGCCGGGTCATAGGGGCAGCAGTCTAAGCAGGGATGCCCAGACTTCCCTCTCCCCAGACACTTCCTCCAGGTATTCCGAGGGGATCCCGAGGCGTTCCCAGGCCAGCCGAGCGACATAGTCCCTCCAGCGTGTCCTGGGTCTTCCCCGGGGCCTCCTCCCGGTGGGGCATGCCCGGAACACCTCCCAAGGAAGGCGTCCGGGAGGCTTCCGATATAGATGCCCGAGCCACCTCAGCTGGCTCCTCTCGACGTGGAGGAGCAGCGGCTCTACTCTGAGCTCCTCCCGGGTGACAGAGCTCCTCACCCTATCTCTAAGGGAGCGCCCCGCCACCCTGCGGAGGAAACCCATTTCTTTCGGTCAAGTTCCATATTAAATTCCCTCAAAGTCTTCACTACGTACATTATTTGAGTCTGGACAGTCATGGATGTAAACTGTAACTTGACTGGTTGGTGGAGACAAACTATTTTATGCAATCATTGACAGCTGACTTCTCGCGCTTCTTAACCAGCCACTAAGGGCCGCAAGTGATCAACAACTGCTTCAGTTTGAAATCTTGTTTCAGTGCAGAACAACGTATGTGGAGGCCACGTTACTGTTGGCAGAATCTCTGCTGGTTGCATCTGTCAGTTGTGGTGGCATTGCAGTAGGTGCTTCACCATCAGTAGTGGAGAACTCTTCTTCTCTTCTCTTCTGTTTTGAATTATTACAAAATCACATCAACTTATCTTTTCAAATTCAGTCAACCAAACATTTTAAGGCAGCGTGGAAACTAACTCTTCGAAGTTAAAACAAATACTTTATTTTTGTACAGTGTGCAGTTTTTCAGCTTGTTGAGTAGATATACTGTACCAGTGTCTTTTCTGTCAACAAGCAACTGATCTGCCATCCAGGCAGCCTTATATACCACAGACTTGAGAAGTCCTTGGCAGCAGGCCATTTCAATTATCTTTCCCTTTCACTTTCTCCAGAGTAATCTTTTAATTTTACTGCGATCCACCTCAGTCTCAGCCCTGTCTTTGAAAATCACTTAGCAATTTTTTCTCTCTTTAATGTCCATCAAATATTGAATCTTTTTTTTCTGTCTCTGTCTTGCAGCTGCCTACTGCTGTGCAGAGGCCTGTTGCATGCCTCGCAGTAATAATCAGTGACATTTTCATTTGAAAAAAAATGACAGTTTTGCTATTCAGCAGCATCTCTGACTGATATGAAACAACAGTGATTCAACTCATACCAGGTTCATGACCTGAGCCTGTACATCTTCTGTTCTGAGCACTTGCTGCCTGAGAGGGATTTTCTTGAAATAAACTAAAAATAATAACACACATTTTTCTGGAATAATCAGAACTTCCTGACCAGTCAGCAGCAGTGAATACTGTTAGTTACCAGTGGCAACTAACAGAAAAGCACCTCTTTCTATCCTGGAAGGGCCCCCTAGTGGGAACTTTATCACTGTTTCTCTTCTGGAAAGCCACCCGAGCGGACACTTCATCACATTTGCTCCGCTGCAGGCATACTTCATCATGTTTTCTCCGTTGTAACAGACACCCGAGACGGCAGTTTATCGTGTTTTGTCCACTGGAAGTCACCCCACAGGACACTTGTCCTCACTGTATGGGGCCCTAGAGAGCACTTTACCACATTTTCTCCACTAGAAAAGCACTTGAGAGGGCACTATCATGTTTTCTCTGCTACAAGGGCTCCTGAGAGGACACTGTATCATGTTTTCTCCACTTGAAATACACCCTTGAAGGCACATCATCACGTTTATCACACATTCGGTCACTAGAGGAGACTTTGTCATGTTTTATCTATCACAGATGCATCCAAGAGGGAGCTTTTTTTAACATGGAAACATGGATCCCAGGGGGTTTCTCTCTCTTTGGATCATGCACATGTTGGATCAGGTCAGATTATCCTTGGGTCTAGACCCAGTAGTGATGTCTCAGGGTCCTGGCAGCCCCGACAGAGCTTCCTGTCTTATTGCACCGTTTGCTGGCATGGAACCTCTGAAGCAATTCACAGGAACAAGCTGTGGAAAATTGTTAAGACCTGTGGAAAAATCATGTGGTTGCAGCAGACGGAGCTGTACCACCTGTACCCGACCAGACTGACTGTGAAGGCTAACAAGGTCTGCCAGGATCACTCGAACCAGCAGTAGAGTTTCTCTCTTACTCCCGTGGCCATTTTCACAGTTAAATTAGGTATGGGAGGTGAGGTTTGTGATATTTTGCACATGGTTAGAGTCTAATTTAGATATTTATTTATTCACAGTTTCCAGCATGTTGGAGGGGTGCAGTTTATGTATTTATTTATTCATGATTTGAACCGCCTTGGGCAAGGGCTGATGCAGTGTTTTGGTGTTGTTTTTTGCTGTTGTGTTGTTTTTTGTGACCTGTGCCTGTGTCGACCCACCTGAACTATGTGCCGAAACATAAATTGCCTCTCTAAGGGCACTTGAGTTTTCTAAACTAAACCTAATCTAAACTTCTACATCACTGGAGCAAGGTGAGAACTTAATTTTTTTTTCAGCTGCTAACAAGCATCGGTCAGCACTGAAACCAGTTTTCAAAACTCATCAGTCTGTACTGCCAACATGCATCTTGGCCAAACCGTTAACCTCATCTCCAAAAATCACTCAAAATGAGCTTGTTGGACAAAAACACTGGCATAATTCTCACTCAGAAAGGAAAAATCATCACTCATAACACACAAGAACACAAACAATAGAGAGCATTATAAAACTAATGAACTTTTATCTTTTAGGTTTCCACATAAATCAGTATTTCATCATAGAATAACACCTTTTGCTCTGTATTGGTTTTTATTAAATTACTGTATACATAAGAAAAAGACAGAAATGCAGAATTTGCTTCAATTTCAGGACAGTACTCTCCCCTATTATCTGTTTGGTAACAAAACTAAAACAGGACATCTTGCAGTTGAAATTGCAATCAGCTGTTTGAAATTATTTCATTTTATTGTAAAAATTCTGCTAAGATTTTCTATAGATTTCGGCATGGATACTGCGGAAATGCTGTTTTAAATGTGTGAATGTATGGGCGGACATTTAGCTCAGTTGGTGGAGCGTCCGACCCATGTGTGGAGGCTGCTGGTCCTCTGCAGCGGCCGCTGGTTCGACTCCTGCCTTCGGCCCTTTGCTGCGTGTCATCCCCTCTCTCTCTGCCCCGTTTCCTGTCTACTTTCTGGCTGTCCTGTCCAATAAAGGCAAAAATTATTATGCTGTTTTACACCAAAATTGAAATGAATATGCAGGTTTTTAAATTAAAATAAACCTGCTAAATGTAGGTGATTGATCCTTTTCCCATTGACAGCAGATAAGTTTGCCTTTTTTACTTTTTTATTTATTTTTTGTTCTGATGTGCGCTGGGGACCCAAGACAGAACTCATGTCTGTGCAGGAGAGCACAGAGAAAAACCTTTTAAAAAGTCTCTGTGTATTAAACTTTCAGTAGTAGTTCTGTAGGGACCGTAATCTGTGTTTTTATTTGGTCTGGTAGGTTCTGGATGTATTGGAACTGGTGTCAGATTTTCTCATACCCAGTCCTAGATGTTTGTGGGTGTCACTAATTATTCTGGTACTCAATTAATTGGTTGAAGTGATTTTTCAAGAGAAAAAGTATAACTCTGATTTCAGCTTCTTAAATGTAATTTTTTTGTTTTGTTTTGTTTTTTAAATTTTTTGGTTTCTCTACTCGTCTCTGACAGCAAACTGAATATCTGGGTTCTGGACAAAGCAAGACATTTTCTAACGTTTTAAAACCAAATCAATCGATTAATCAAGAATGCTCAACTATGAAAACTGCAGCCCTAGAATTTTCCCACCATAATAACCACAAAATCCCAAAAATAAAATTGACTAAATAAACATTTCCTGCTCTTATTTTTAACATGCCAACTTGTAACTTTGGCTGGGAAAAAGAAAACTCAGCCTTGTTTCAAATCTTCTTGCGGGTGCCCTCGTTTGCTTATGTAGGTCATACAGAGACTGTTTGACCAGTTAAAAACTCATTGTAGTAGCTTTAAGCAAAGGAAACTGATGAGTTAAAGACCATGTCCAATTTCAAAGATTAAAAAAAACCTCTAACATGTGGCTTCCTTCACTTGAACTTCACCGTTCCTTCACTTCGGCCTTATTGATGTCGGTTTAATGTTTGAATGAAGACGGCTGGTTGGCTAAAATAAAAATTCAGCACCCGGCACCGCTCCCACACAGTCTGTCTCTTTGTCTGACTACCACTCTTTGCTTGGCTGCCTCTGACCAACTATCTGCCTGATTGCACTCTCTCTCTGCCCATCAGATCGGTGCTGCTCACAGCCGGGGAGAGGGGAGGTGTGAAAAGCTCATGCAGAGAGAGCAACCCCAGGAAATGCCAGCCAAAGAATGACTGAAACAAGGAAAGTGTGGCATGCGTGTGTGACTGATTGTGTGTGTGTGTGTGTGTGTGTGTGTGTGTGTGTGTGTTATGTGTCACTCCCCTCTCTCTGCCTGTCTGATTCTCTTCACTTGAATGGATAAGACCCTCGCCCCGACAGTGTTATAATGGCATGAATATCAAAACCTTGTTGTTTCAGTCAAAGTGGGGCTACTATAAATACGCTGCAACTCCCATCAAAAATGCGCAAGCTCACGCACACATACACACTCCAAATATAGACCGCATTTACATTTAAGTTTAACAGTTGCACCTGAACATGAAATCCATTTTAAGACGCGTGTGCACACCTGCCATGATATCACTGGAGTGGTTGTCCCAAGTCAGGATGCACATGAGCAGCATGCGAGGAACATGGCGATGTAGTCATTTCAACACTTTAATCATAGATGTTTCAACACTTAAATGCTGTAGGAGAGGAAATGGAGAGCTGTGCCCTCTGTGAATGATATTAAGCATTAATGGATAAGAAAAACACTCCACACACACCACACACACACACACAGAGACTCCAGTGGCTCCTGTGAGGAACAGTTCTGCAGCTTTATCAACCCTGAAATGGGAAGTGGTTTGTGGTATTAAAAAGGAATACGTGACTGTGGCGAGCAAGCAGAGGCGGGTGGGGTGTTGGTCGGGAAGATGAGAGAGGAAAGGATGGTCCAGTGGGCAAACAGGGTCTCTGTAATCCTAATTAACCCTCCCCTGTAACATGATTTGAGTCCAGAGATGAGCCTCCCTTTGGACAAAAATGGAGAACAAAGCAGGCAGACTGTTGGATATATCACTCCAAGAGGAGACATAAATAATCAAAATGCGTGCAAGCAAAACAGACTGTTTTAAGTGGACTTGCTTTCAATTTTGTGCATAAATCAAGTACCTCACATCCCCCCAAACCAATAAAAATGCTTCTGAAGAACTTGACTACATCCAAAAGAATCCATCAAAATACACAGAAGATTTATGTGTCCAAAAATTTTCTGACAGGCTATGGGACAATTTCAGTCTCCAAAATAACACAGTCTTTTGCAGATCTTCCACCACGCTGCAAAAGCCTGCCTTGAAAAAAGCAGCGCTATCAAGCTAGCCACCTAGCCACGGCGTCGGCCTCATCTGCTTTATCTGGAGTCTGGCGCTGGCCTTCGGGAAGGCCTGAGGCAGTGTTTCTTAAACTCCTCACCACTACACTGTGCACCACCACAGAAATAATTAGGATCTCTGACAGTAAAGAATACCAAAAACAGAAAAATTATTAGGCTTATTACTGATGTTAAAATACAGAAGTGTAGGCCTACCCTCTTCAGCTGCAGACAGCTTATGCAAGAGGTTTTTTACTAATGAGATAATGTATTAGTACCATCACAGTTTTGCTTCTAACTAATCATGGATAATGTGTTCACACACAACATGCATAAATGTGACTATGTAGCAGGCTGATATTACAAAAATATTAACAGGAAAAGCAATTTTATCTAAATTATGTTTCAGCGATCTCATAGTTGAAGTATTTTCATTTGAAATGTTGTATTTAATTATTTGTTTTTAGACTAATTCATTTAATTTTTTAATTTTTACGAGATTCCTCAGTGTACCACTAGAGGCTGCTCAAGCACCGCCAGCGCTACTCGTACCACAGTTTGAGAATCCAGGGCCTAGGGCAATCCTATCTGAGTACATTGCCAAAGTTAAAATAAAAATTACAATCTTATGATGCTTTTCTATGATGACAAGCATGACCAGTTTACCTGTTACACCGGTGAAAATGCCTGAAGCCATGGTCAGGGTTTCACCTGATGGAGGTGAAAGCGACGGTGCAACTCAGAGCGCAACGGTCTTGTTGTCTCACCACAACTCAGCACTGAGATTTTCGGGTATTATCACCTTAAAAAGTATCAGCATGCAGGTGGAACCGTGGGGGGCTGATCCGTACGGGCCATGGATCCGTTCCACCACCAGTTATAGCAGTAAGGTTACACATGATAATAAGGGAGGGACTGACTTTCAGTTCAGAGTCCACGTCGCAAACTCACGTTCCCATCTCTGATTGAGTGTCACAGGCATTTTAAGATGCATGCTTATTTGAAGAGAGACGCAGCATGGCTGCTGCAGGTTGGACCATCAAAGTGTGACCACAGGTGAAGACACGGCGCTGCTGCACGATTCACAGCATTGTAATGAGCTGCAGCCATTGTGTTTCTGCATGTTTAATTATTATGTGTGAATAATGTTACTGAACTGTGGGGGTGCCTCCCACTGTGGGTCCCTGTGTAGCCAGTCCCTGTGCTTTCACATCTGGCTGGAGCTTTGAAGTGGCAGGTGTGCCATCTACATGCCACACACACACACACACGCACTCATATATATACACACTACCACCATGCTGGCGAGCGAGAGAGAGACGTAGCTCTTTGTTGGCAAGTACAAAGAACATACACATTGTCGTTTTGGTGTTCAGGGACTGTTTTTGATACAGCATAATCAGATTCACACATCTTAGGTTACCGAGGCTTTAATGAACAAAAGAAAACAGGTTTAAAACCTGCGTGGTTGTCAGGCGCAAGTCATCTGGGATGAGCGTCAACTTGACTCGAGTCTCTCTACTCGTGTGCGAAAGGCCTCATCTAACACGATTTCCCCTCCCAGTGGCACGGCAGAATTGTATTTGACATAAAAAAGATGGAATTTACACACATGCAAGCACTCCCACACACATGCAAAAAGTGCCTTGAAATTATGTGCAGGTGAGCCAAAGCCGCAGTAGAATAAGGCAAAGAATTACAGAAAAGTCATTGTCAGTTGTCTGGTGTGTGAGTATTCCACACAGGCCCGCGTACATCAGCAGGCACGTCTTGTTTTGGAGGTTGCAATGAGCCAAAAAGTTTGACAAAACTACCGGGCTAAACAGAACTCGTTTCTATGTCTCTGGGGATGCATAAATGTGATCCCTCAAAAGATTTTGCAACCAAATATGTGGATTTTTCCAGCAGCATGTGTCGTGTTTTTAATCCCCAGTTTATCTTGCATTGCAGGGACACAGTGAAGAAAAATAACACAGCAGACAAACTTTAAAAAAACAACATCTGTAAAATCATTTGGGGGCCTCTAACCAGCGGTGGAAGAAGTACTCGGTGAGATCTTTCATGAAACTACAACACTGTAAAAATACACTGACCATTTCAAATAAAAGTCCTGCATTTAAAATTCAGTTTAAATAAAAGTAAAGAATTATTATCAGCTAAATTTATATGAAGTATCAAAGGTAAAAAGTACTGATTTTGCAGAAAACTGGATCCTATGGCTGAAATATTATCATTCATTACATTATTACCTGTACCTGTGCCTGTGCCTGTAATGGACCGGCTGTACCCATTTATACAGTAAAATTCATGAAATAACTGCCTACAGTAATTTTACTTTGATGCTGCAAAGACATTATACACCTCCAAGATTACAGGCTTGCGTATCTGATCGTCGTCATTTCTCTTTTGTGTGTGTAGAGCTGAAAATGTTCTTGTTAAACTGGATTTAAAAAAGCCCAAAGAATATTCAGGTTACAGGATTATGTTGTGATTAGGGTTAGGACCGTGCTGAATCGACATGTTTTTTGGTCCAATGCAGGCATAGAGTAGATTAAGATTAAAGGGATAGTTCACCAAAAATTTTAAAATTCAGCCACTATCTGCTCACCCTCATGCCGATCGAGGGTCGGGCTTAGTTTTGTTAGTCCACAAAACACTGCTGGAGTTTCACAGGAAAATAGCATTGCAGACTCTCCCAAAAAATGGAAGTGAAGGGTGATCGGGTTTCAAACGTAAACAAAGAAACAATAAATCCATAAAATATCTCCATACTAGTTGTCTGGTGTAATCGAAGTCTCCTAAAGACTTGAGCGTGACAGCACATCATCTGTACCTTCTAGTCTGCAATGAAGCCAAAAACCTAACAGACAGTGGAGCTGTAAGGAAGGAGGACACAAGTGCATACTTTCAAAATAAAAGTCTCTGAATAAAAACATCCAAAAATGAATAATTCACAAAATAAAACAAAATATTTTGTTTCGTTCAAGAGGGGTGGAGGGTCCCGTATATTGATGTAAACATTAATATTTTTAATAATGCACCAGGTATTGTAACTGAAATACCCCTAACAGAGTCAATAACAAATCGAATCCAAACCTTGTGAATCGGATCAATTTTGGGAAATCTGGATCGATACTCGGCCCCAGTTGCCACCATTGTAGGAGGAGCAGTAGGTTCTGTGGTCGTGGCTCCTGTTGCTCCTGTTGCTCCTGCTGCAGGTTTCCCCTCAGCGGGAACAGCAGCAGGATCCATTACTGCTAAATGATGCTGGCTGCTGCAGGAGCTAACAGAGGAGGAGTGGCAGCAGGAAGTGCTGTGGCTGTTTTGCAGTCAGCAGATGCAGCTGGTCTGTCAGGAGCTGCCACTGCAGCTGCGGCCGGAGTTGGAGGAGCAGCGGGATGGCTGGCGAGCTTCACCCCAAGAAAATCATGGAAGACAAAGATAAATCTACAATGTTTGACTTTTGCAGAATGAAGAAGTAATGTCAATTATTTCCTATTTCTTCCATTCCGCTTCAAATATGAGTCTATTTTTGACAAATGCTGTATCAAGTCTGCACAGAACAGATCAAGCGAGCGGGAAGTCAGACACCAGAGAGAATCCGACCAATTTTCAAAATAGAAGTCCTTGTGCAGACTCCAATCATAAGAACAGACCCCCCCAAAAAGACAATATTTAAATACGTAGCCTAATTACCCATGGCAGAAGCGCAAAAGGCAAGGAAAGAGGACCAAATCAACAAAATCTGAAACATAATCAGGCTCGCAAAACACTCTGCTGCTGAAACACTGCTGGTGGGACTTGTAGCCATGTGAAGGACTGATCAAAACTGTGCCACGCCCAGTGAAATCATCATCTAAGTGACGTATAGATCGATAAATATGTGATAAAAACCCTAAAACATTGATTTTGACTTCATGGAAACTTGAATAGTGTGGACCATCAGTGCCTAAGAAGCATTTCACTGTTATAGCAGGTAAAGGTGGATTTACTAATATACAGAAAGTTATAGGTTGACCATCTCCAACTTTTATACTTTGTCTTTTTTGGATTTTTGGATTTTAAAAAATGTGTGTGGAAGTGCCTTTTGTGTTTGTTTGTTGTTTTTTTTATTTAGACCATATTTCTCTTTATTTATTATTCAGGCATCTAGTAACTTGTAGGTAGGTACTCGATGCGTGCTCTCCTCTTATATCCAATCCCGCCATTTAGAGCGGACTGGGTGTAATGAAGGTATTAAAAGAGGTGGGTATCTTACACAAATTTTCAATACTGGTACCGATAGCGATTCCTTGACTTTGATAGCAGCTCCTGAGGGATACTTCTTTTGATAACAATTTTAGAAAATCCATTTTAAGGAAATGAAAATTAAATTACAGATTACACTTTCATTTTTCCGGCTCCTTCTAACACACTCAAAGCAATTTAAAAACATGAAAATATAAATCCACTCACCAGACTGTGGTTAACATTAAGTTGTCTGTTTTAACTCTTTAGTTCTACGTTTTAGCATCTCAGCATTTCCCACTCAAAGCAGTTTTACAACACAGTATTTTTCGATACTGGATAGGACCGAAGCAATTCGGTTGATGCCATAATAATATTCAGCCCTAATTATAAATGGCAAATGGATTGAATGTTATTCTTCAGTAGATCAATAGTTCAAAAATATACTTGAATAAAGAGCACAAGTACAGTTAAAAACAAACAAACAAACACTTTTACTCATGTGTGTTACTTGTAACTCGTTACTATCCACCCCCGATTGTAATTAAGTATGGTACTTAAGTAGATTAGTTACTTTCCAGCACTGCGGCGTACGATTCACCTCTGGGTCATATGACAAGCGATGACTCATAAATAACCTTATATAACAGTGACATAAGGTTTTAGGGTAGCCCTGATCCTGAACACACACACACAGAAAACTCTCAGAAGCAATCCTGGTTTAAAAATAACCACAGTCTAATTAGTTTTCTGCTTTGCTTTGTGTGTGTTTGTGTGTGTGTGCGTATGTGTGAGACAGAGAGAGAGAGAGAGAGAGAGAGAGAGAGAGAGAGAGAGAGAGCAGGATGGGGCTGCAGCGACAGAGTAATTAAGAGAAACAAGTCTTTGATCTTAATGAGGTTTTTCTACACTCGTCAGTGAATGAGGGGATGTGTATATATGTGAGAGGGTGTGTGTGTGTTCCTACTTTCTTTTTTTTTTTTTTAAAAGAAAAAAGAAAAGTCCCCCCAAAATAACCCCCTCTGAAATGAAAAGTAAACTCCAATTCTATTCAAAACAGCAGGGGGGGAGTTTTATCTTCTGTCTGCTCTGGTGACTTTCTGCCTTTTGGTCACAGACTACATGTCACTTCTTTGAAATAACAGATTTAGGTCATTCTGGGGGGGGAAAAAGAAAAAAAAAAGACACTTCCTACGTCAGTTTTTCTTCTCAACTTTGTAACTAATTGACTGGAAGATGATTTGAATGCTGAACAGTGGCAGCAGGAGTCCACTCCATTCAGCGGTGAGATTGATGCATCTGAACAACACCAACAAACATGGCCCGCAATCACTCTAGAGGGGGTGCTCCACTGAGAACATCATTACAGACTCTGTGTTGTCTGCTAAATCAAAGTAGCTTCCCCGGCTTTGATAAAAAGAGCGCGGTGCCGACCGGGGTGGGAGTTCGCCGCTGGGTTACCCAGATGAGAATTGTCCGATGATCAACCAAGACGTGTCTGTTTTCTTGTGCCACTAAAATTAAATAAAAAAGAGGAAATTAAACGCGGGAAGAGGTTTTATATGGTCATTGTGGAAATTAGAGGGCTGAGAAACAAAGTGATATCAAACAGAATAAAATAGGACTGAAAATACACTGCACAATTTTAACAAACTGAATAGTGTAACTGGACAGAACATAATTAATTCACCATTCATTTACAAAGGCCTTTATCACAACAGTCTCAGACGACTTTATGTGAGGAGAAAGAAAGAGGTTTTATACAGCAAACTCATCAATAATCAATCACTGAAAAAATGTATGCTATACAGTCCTCCAAAACAAGTAAGGGATAGTGTGCAAGCTTTGCATCGGGGTCTGGTATCTTCCTGTTGGGATTTATTTCACATTATGTCATGTCTTTAGGACTGAGCCGATTCGTCGACATAATCTGCGTCATTGTTTGCGAACATACGTCGATTTGCACATCGTGCGTCAACGCATCACTCTGAACTGCTACGTCCAGTCAGAGCATGAATACACCCGAGTACAAGCACCAGAGGGCAAAGACTTGCGGTGATCATCTAAAGTGTGGTCATGTTTTATGCTGCGTTCCATTTGCCTCGGAAGTCGGAGCTGGGAATGATGTCACAGCCGAGTTATCAGCGTTCCAGTTACAAAGTCGGAAAAAAGTTGCCAACCGCCTTTAAACGGGAAGAAGTAGTCGGAAAACAAGATGGTAACGTCTACAAAAGCTATTCTGGCGCTTGCCTTGTCCGAATATAAGTCATTGTTAACAAGCCCTGCGTTGTAATTTGCACATACCACATGAAAAATGTAAATAACACTATAGCAGCATTTCCATATATATACGTCAAACAATATGGCTGATTTAGCGCGACAAACACTAGTCAGAAGTGCTAATAAACAGAATATTACAGGAGCTTCTACTGTTTACACACGGGGCAGCCATCTTTGATTGTCAAATCGGGGGTGGTGAGGATTCTCCGACTTTCCGACTTTGACTTCAGGGGGCGTTCCAGTTGAAATTTCCCACTCGGAACTCGGAAATCCTGACTTCCCAGTACAAATGGAACGCAGCATAAGACAGAGATGCAACAGTTTGACTCTCTTTATCTCCACAAACTGGACATGACTCATCACAGCGGGACAAACTGCTCCGCACAAGTGCTGGAAGTTTAGCATCGAGCGAGCTGTCCTCCTGCAGGAGCAGCAGCATCGTCCTGTTGACTTTGTGTCAGCACCCAAACATGATATATGAGGATTATCAACACGTGGAACATATTTTTGTTAGCAGAGGTCACAAGATAGATTTTCTAGAAGTTTCTTCACCACGCCCATGTCAAACGGCTGACAGTGATTAGTGATTAAATGAACATGCATCATAACTCCTTTTGAATTTAAGGTCCAGTATTTTCTGACCAGGCATCCAATATGGAATCTATTATTACAATTATTCTAATGTGCTTTATGTGTCTATTTTTCAGGATTATGATTGAATAAAAATATTTAAATATTAATGAGACAAGTTTTTGATGTGTTTTAGTTAAATTAATTGTTATATAATTTAGTAATAACAAAAATAATGGTTAGATTAATCAATAAATTAATCAACAGAATAATAAAAAAAAAAGATCGACAGATTAATCGTTAAAAAAATAACTGTTGGGTGCAGCCCTACATGTCTTTGTTAAATACTTGATGCTGATTGGTCAATGACAGCATTCTAAGGTCTGTTATAGCAGACGGTTGCTATAACGAACAGACCGTTACTATGGACACAGTTCTGATCATGGACTCTTTGGACACTTTGGGATGCCTTCAGCTTTCTTTGATGGAAACAGGAACATTCATCATGATGGATTCTGTAATTAAATTAATATTAAAACGAGTATCTTAAAAACAGCACTGACAAATCTAAGATGTACAGACATGACGGATGTGAGTGGCAATTACATGGCACACTCATTACATTCAATGCATAGTAAGCTTGTGAAGGGAAAAATAATTAATAAATAAAAACTTGATCTCATGCTTCTTTGGCCACATCTCTCTTTTTTTGTTTTTCATCATGTCATTCCATCACGTATGCACAAAAACAGAGTGAGAAACGTCTGTTTAAGGTTAAGTAACTTATCTTTTAACCACACAGAACTAACATTTGTAGTAATGTGGCATTTCCTCCATCCCAGGCACAAAGAGGTGCTGCACCTGAGACGAGTGTGGTTTATAAGCCTGTGTTGGAGGGTTTTTATAACCCACTCGCCCGTAAGGCTGACTGGTTTGGAATGACACTTAATGTGAGAGTGGGCAGGGCGAGCGTGTAGGCCAGACTGGAACTGCGCCTCTGCCTGATACTCCCAAATGGGGCACAGAACATGACTCAACGAAAGGGCAACACTGGAAACATCAGAATCATTATTCTACAGGCAAACAATTAAGCCAAACGCATCAAATGTTAAGTCAAATATGTATGAATCACAAATCATCCAGATCACACTTCTTAACATTTATCATTAAGAATTACTACATAGAAAGATGGTGTGGGAGTATCAGCCAGTGTTGCTCATATAGAGCCGTCCAGGCCATGTTCTGTTTTGTACACATACACTCAATATGCTTATGAAGCACGAAAGGTCAAGTCAGTTAATACGGACTGAGCTTCTGTCGCCCCGAGTGAGTAACACTGAATGAAAACATTTGTTTGTTAACAAGAAAACTCCATCGGGCACCTTTAAGCTGTGGTTCGGTTTAGACTTGAATAAATCATAGTTTGGATTAAAATGACAACTTTGTTAATGTTAAGGGACCTTTGTTGTCATGGTTACAATGATAAACATGCGGTTAAGGTTAGGGAAAGATCACGGGCACGTTTAAAAGAAGCTATGTTGAAGTCCGATGTTTTGTTGACTTGTCCATCCACCACAACCTCCTTACGACTTCCTCCTTTGCTTCCATCTAAGTTAATACAACTGCTAGACGACTTCGTAACTTAAGCATAAATATATATATTACGTTTTGGGCGGCTTGCTGAGACGAATGATGCTGTCTTTCTTCTTGGGAGGACAGTCTTGAGACATAACAAGCCTAGCAAAACCTCAAATAATCGGAGTGTGAGATGGAAAATGTCCAGGAAAAAAAAAACATAAAACTTTTGGCTTAAACTGCAGAAACTCTTCCAGGAAACCTTTAAGGAACTCAGGAACTTGAGTGCAGGAATCTTGGTCTAAATATAGCCAAGCTTGTGTCCCAGTACTTTCAGATGGCCTAGAAAACATCCGTGGAGTTTTATCACACTTTTCGGAAACAACAAAACATATAAAGGTTGATTATTAAGTTTGCCATCTATTTTTCTTACTCCTCTGTCACAGTAAACTGAATATCTTTGAATAATCAATAATGAAGATAATCCTTAGTTGTAGTCCTACTAGCATTATAGCCCACACACATCTGCTAGACTTTATCAGCTTTCTGAGCCACAAGCAGAAATCTGCCAACAGTTTACGACAGTTCACAGTGAATTTATTCATGAAATGTGAGTGAAGAAGTTTAGAGAGCTTGTCCAGAGTTTTATGGTGGAGCAGAGCAGGCTGAGCAAGCTGAGTTGGCAGCAGGTAGACAGTCTGACAAGAACCTGAAAGAGGCAAGCAGACAGAGATCCCAGAGAAGTAATGAACCCAGTGCTCAGGTAAACACAAGGCCAGACAGGAATCAAATAGCACGAGGAAATTCTGAACTGACCTAGAGATTCTGACCACAGCGTTAGCACCAAACTGAACAATCTGGTGAAGACTAGTGCAAAGAGCCGGGGTATTTATACTCCGGGAGTTGTACGAGTGGATGAGCCACAGGTAAATTGGAAGCGGGGGCGAGAGCGCCACTCCAACACCCTTTGTGCACAAACAAGAGACGCAGGGGAGGGGTAAACAGCAGAGGAATGAAGGAGGGGCACAGTCAGACCAAAACAATTATCAATTCATTGTTTTAACTTTAAAAGCCTAACCAGGAACAGGGATGCAAATTACATTACATTTCTAGTGATACAGCCTTATGATAACACATCCTCATACCGACATGACAGAAATGCGGTCCGCTCAGGTAAAATAACGGCTGCCCAAGTAAATTTGATCAATCAGCTATGCCTGGTAAACGATCTCCGCTCTCCCCCCTCACCCATTCACTCCGCTGCCGCGGTCTGTGTGACAGTCACACTCTGCTCTGCACAGTAACACACACACACAAAGGGAGAGTCTCTCCTGTTTAATGTGTCTGTCTACTAACATAATTAGTAAGTGACATTAAAGATCTTGTTTGCATTGTGAGTCGGTCGCAGTTTGGTTAGGTTTAGGCAACAAAACTAATCGGATAGGTTTAGGAAAAGATTGTGGTTAGGGTTAAAATAACAAGGTTACATTTGAAACATAAGTCTGGTGACTCACGTGATGGAAGTTGTGTACATAGCAAAATTTAAGTAACTTAAAACTTCAGATTACTCATTGTTGACTTTTGGTTTCACACAGGACTCGAACAGCGGTCTTAGGCGAGAGTCCAACCCTCCTCTCCACTAGAGGTCACCACCTAACGATAAACATTAATGTGGGTTGTAAAAAGGAGCTTGCACGGACAACCCAGATGCCCGTTTTCCTGGTAAGGACGGGCTGCACTTTCTGTTAGAACGGGTGTCACCAAATTAACCAGCACTGAAAACTTAACTTCGATGTGCCCAGCCATAAGATTAAAACACATTCATATGGCACATTGAAAACCACTCTCTAATTGCTGTAGTTTTGAGGACATAAAGGGTCCGGAAAACACTTGTGGACTCAAGAGATGGGGTGACCACCCCCTCCGGTGCCCCAATGGTTGAAAAAAATAAAGCAAAGGTACAAAGGTGTTAGATAAAACATGATAAATGCCTTCTGGAGTGGCTCGATGTCCAAAACAATGTGATAAAGGATCCACTAGAGTGCACCTCCAGTGGACAAAATGTGCTAAAGTGCATCTGCGGTGCTGTTTCAGTGAATAAAATGTGGTGAGGTGCCTTCTAGCATGTCCAAGACAAGATGATAAAGTGCCATCTGAGGTGTCCTTCCAGGAGACAAAACGTGATCAAGTGCATCATGACTTTCAGTGCGCTGGTGCCCTTTTGTTTGCTCCTGCCCCTCAGACAGCCTGAGTGCGCCACTGGCTTCAGAAGAGTCTCATAAAGCCTGTTTCAAAACCCTAAAACTACAGCACATGCAGGGGAAACTCATTCAGGTTGTTCTCTGCATAATGACGCAGTTCAGTGTTCAGAAAAGCACTTACACACAGACTTCTGAAAACTTGATAAACACATTAAAATACTTCGTGAAAAACAGAGATGTCACCGAGTAAACGAACAAATGTTTCTCACTTTCTGAAAACTTGACCTTTTTAGAGAGCAGTCTGTTTTGTGTTTGTGGGACGCAGACGATAGGTGTCTTAATCAAACTGGAGCATTTGGTCCGGGCTGCTTCTGACAGCTTCAGACAGTTTCTCATTACTGAGCTGGCATTTAGCATTTAGTCATTTTAACATTCAGTTCCACTCTTTGTCTGCTGACTCAGAGCACAGTCTGTACCCTGCTACTCTAAAACACACCCGAACACTCTCTACAGTGGGACATTAACGAGGTTTGAAAACACTTAATGGAACCGTAAAAGCTGACTAATAGACTGATTAGGGGTGATAAAGAGAACTACACACAGATGTAAAGATGGAGTGAATGCGATGGAGGTGTTCTGCTCGGTTTGTTCGTTTTTTTGCTTCAGTTTCTTGGTTAATTTATCGTGTTCAGCTCAGTTTTCAGTATTCATAGATGTATACAGACACTTAGTGCTGTGAAAACCCTGCATTCACACTGCAAGCAGGATGATCAGCAAGCCACTGGAAAACCAGAGCTGAGTAACCAAACTTGGCCAGCATAATGATGATAAACAAACTTGTCAGAAGCCAAACAAACAGTTGGCCACAACTGAACTTCTCTGAGTCAATGGGCCGTCAACAGCCAATCAAATTCTCACACTTCTTTGTGCCCCCATCACAGTAATTTTGTTTCATGAACAATGGTGGATGCAAAATGGAAGAGAGGCTGATTGCAACCATTCAGAGCTTCCCAGTTCTCCACTCCTTTGATTTGAAAGGCTACAGGAGTAAAATGATGCTCGGAGGACGGCCGCATCAATCATTGAGGTCAATGTTAAAGGGCAACTCGAGCACGATGGGAAGTTTTTCCTCATTTCTGGCTTCGTCCACCAGCTTTGCTTCATGTTCCAGTGCTTAACTCTAGATCACATTTTGAGATATCTTGCTTTTTTTTGTTTGTTTCCAATATTAATATTAATTTAAAACACTGCCAAGAATTATTTATCTGAAGAAGGTGATGTGGCAACACAGTCTCATCCCAGCTTATCAAACGCTGCTTTGTTCCACACTTGCATTAAGTCTTTTTAACACACGGTTAATGATGTGAAATGGTCGCAATTTGGCTGGGTTGAGGCACCAAAACTACTTGGTCACAATTTAGGAAAAAAGATCTTGTTTTGGGTTAAAATACATTAAAGGGACAGTTCACCACCAAATTAGAAATACATATTGTTCCCCTGACCATGTAGATTTTTTAAATGTTTTTATTTATTTTTTTTCCCTTTGGTGTGAGTTCCAGAGTTTTGGAGATATCAGCCATAGAGATGTCTGCCTTCTCTCCAATAAAATGGGACTAAATGGCACTAGGTCCCATTTTAAAAATTCAAAACCAGTGTTTCTTTCAAAAAATCGTGACCCTGTTACTCAAAATAAACCATAAACCTTGTTGTGAGCAGTTTCATGTAATAGTTACTTTCCTTCTGCAGTAGAATCCACCAATACTAGCTTAGAATCTACCGGAACTACTTCACTTTTTACTTCTAGAATGAAACTAGTAACTAGTAACCCTTCAGATTAATAATATTCAACACAAACACCGTTTTTACACTGGAAAGGTCCAGTAAATCCAGTCCAGTCATCCCAAGACACACACTCAGATGCATTAACAAACCCTCAAAATGCACAAAACAACCATATGATGTTTACACTTCCACTTATATTTGCTAAAATTAACAATTACTATGTAAATAGTATACTCATGTGACACACTAACAGACAGCTGAGCTTTTTGTGATTCCAGTGATGCCAAACATGTCCAGATACAGTCCCAGGAGCCG
>JAJHUR010086807.1:0-10986 GCA_027495735.1 Lutjanus campechanus
AAAAAAAACTAATTACAGCAAACAGCTCAATTTGACTTTTATGTACTCTTCAGTGTGCTCCACGAGAGCTAGCTCAGGAAAATCTGCTTCCTCTTTTAAATTTTGTAAGTTATAGTCATTATTTTTAATGAGTCACACCCCCGCTGTTCTCTCCCCGTGTGTGTGTGTGTGTGAGCAGCCTACATTAGGTCAAACCAGATCATGGGCTGGGGTGAGAAGGCCATAGAGATCCGCTCAGTGGAGACGGGTCACCTGGACGGAGTCTTCATGCACAAGAGAGCCCAGAGACTCAAGTTCCTCTGTGAGAGGAATGACAAGGTGAGAACTTACTTTCTTTCTTCTTCCAGCACCATCTCGGGAACCTCGTATACGGATCAGGCCCGGTTCTACAAGGCTGCAAGAGCATGCATCGCATCCTCAGTTTAATGTTTTGCAGCCTCAGTTGAAATTTGAATAATAAATGTCAACTGCAAGTGGCAGCTCTTTGGTGCATGATGCATCTCCTTCTGCACCTTTAATTTTGGTTCATGTATGTGCAGCAGGTGAAAACAGAGATAACTTATCAAGCTGAATATCAGCAGAGACAACCTGCTGAGGCGAAGCTGCATTTCTGAGTATTGAAAAAAGAAGAAAAAAAATACTGACTGAGGAAAAATATTCCCCAAACAACGCTGGACACGATTATCTGCCTCACAACCTTTATCAGAAATGTCACCACGTACGTTTGCCTTCCTCCCCAGGTCTTCTTCGCCTCTGTGCGTCCTGGAGGTGCCAGCCAGGTGTACTTCATGACCCTGGGACGCACCTCCCTCATGAGCTGGTAGCCGACGCGACCACGACACCATACCTAAAGCGGAGACCAACAGATGACGATTGTGACTATGACCGACGACGATGAAGAAGAAGAAGAGAACAGCCTTTGAGCCTGAGCTTCCTCTCACTCTGCTCGGGCCGACAAAACAACGGATTGGACTGTAATCACAAAAAGAAGCGAGGGGGGGTGGGTGGGCTATTAGGGAGGGGGGGGCAGAAACCCGCCGCCAGCCTCCACGTTTTTGTTGTCACCCCCCTCAGCTCCTCCTCCCCCTCGCCGCCCGACCTTTGAGCCGATCCCGTCCTCCTCTTCCTCTGCGGGACGCGGGATCTGTTGCCTGTTTATGTGTCATAGTAAAACTCTTGCATCGTGTACGTACGTGTGTGAACGGAGGAAAAACAAAAAACATAAAAAACACTGAGCATGTGAACGACGGGACGATTAGGAGGCCGGCTGTTTGCTGTATCCAAGAAGGCGAATACTGTAACGCGCCACACCTCGAGCGTAGCTGTCCGTAGCTGTGTGTAGTTCCAGGTCCCGATCAGGTCAGATTAACTCCCACCACGGTAGATTTTCACGTCAAGCATGTCATTTAAACACTAACTCACCGCCACATTTCTTTTTTTCTTTTTTCCCCCCTCGCTTGACATGTAAATCTGCCTCTGCGTCTTCACTTTTTTGCCTTCTCCCCCCTTAAAGTGAAGATTTTTCTTAAGGGACCTTCTTGATATATCCATTAAATACAGGGTACTGGATATCAGCTTGTACATACTAACTACACGTGGGCTTCACACTCTGCCGGGTTTCATCACCTCACCTACTGTAGGTTATGTCGGGACAGAGGCAGCCCTGTTTTATGACAGCATGTTGCTTTGACACAATTTAGCCCCAGTCTTTTTTTTTTTTTTCATACACTGTATATTTTGTATGTGACTTTGCTGCACATAAATAAAGCATACGAATGCAGGACACACCCATAGATGAGGTTTAAAGGAAAAATCCACCCTGTTTATCGGGAATCTGTCACTTTTAGGGCTTTTAATATCATGATGGAGCGCTGCGGCTTCTTTGTCTGGTCAGTTGGGATAGTTTTTAGAAGTGAGGTTGTATGAAGGTGGTGTTTTACCTCCACTAGATGGTGGTCAGCTCACCCTCAGTTTGGAGAAGCAGTAGGAGCACGGGTGTAGGAAGCTAAGCCGTGTATTGCTGTTTTAATTGCTTTTCTTTTCGGACAGGAAATTGCTTTTATATAAGCCAAATATTGCTCGCTTTGAATCAACCAAACTCCATAGACAAAATCAGCAATTTTTACTGCACAGAACATGGGAGTTGCTGCTTCTGCTTCTGCCTCAATGTGTTAGTTTGTCTGTGTTACTGTGTGACTGTGGTGTGTGAAAATGTTAGTTCAGATTCCCTGAAGTCGCACAGTAACACAAACAAACTAGCCAATCAAGACAATTGTAGACCAGCAACTCGCACGCTCTGCTTGGTAAAATTGCTGATTTTGTCTATGGAGTTTGGTTGGTTTTGTAAGAGCGATATTTGCCTCGTGTAACAGTGGTTTCTCATCAGAAAAGGCTGTCTGACAGCAAAATAAAGTGGCAAATTATACTGATGCTGACTTTCCTGTAAGGTGGACCATTACTCCTGCCTGTCTCTCCAAACTGGGCGTGTCAACAGCCATCTGCTATAGATTATACACAGGCTATGGATACGTACTTCATGCAACCCCACTTTAAAAAACTTAAAAACTATCCCTTTAATCTGCTTTATCGATTTCAGTTGCTCATTTTCTCCTGGTTTGCAGATTCTGTCATACTGGAATTATTGCAAAACGGACCCAGAAATGTGAGATGCGTCCACCAAAATCTGTTTGTTTCCGGTGGATTTTTCCTTTAACACTGGTCATAAGTAGGGCTAGGATAAACTGTGAATTAGACATGCAGAACAATTAGCAGGTGGCCATTAAGGTAGCATGGAGGCCAGCGGGCAGAAGTGACAAGTAAGGGAATGAAGTGTGCATAGAAGAAGCTTTGAACATCACACTCCATCACGCGACGTTTGAAGCCCCCCAGGTTTCACATCTCCGATCATCCGACTCCGTTAATCTCGAACGAGACTTTAGCTCAACGTTGAGCTAAACGGTTGCCTTAGAAGGGTCTCCAGCTGATTAGAGCTGCTCAAAATCCTCCGATGAGTTAAAAGTGAAGAAGTTTGGATTTTTTGCGTACTGTAGGAAGAATCTGACCCAGTCATGTGATTCAATATTGGACCTCTTTTTTTGTTTTTTTGCCGTTTTGGGGCTTCAGACAGTTTGTTTGCTCGCTGAAGAGACAAATGCTTAAAACTGGATCATCATTTCATCCCGGAACTGAGTTTCCCATCTTCTTTTTGCATTTCTCATCCTCTAAAAACCCGACTGACGCGTCACGTTAGACTCATTCCACTGTTAAAATGTAGAATCCATCCCCTTCCTCCTCCCCTGAACTCATCTCTGCCATCCCGCTCTCAGTGAGGACGGTGCCTTCACTGTCCAGGGTGGGACCGGCCGAGAATGAGGTGCTTTCACTGTCTTGATCATCTGCAGAAAAAAAAAAAGCAAAAGAAGGCAAAAAAAAAAAAAAGTCACACGTTCTAATAGCAGTGTTACAAAACCACTTCAGACGGCGCAAACTAAGCGGCATATTTTTAACTCTGACTTAGTTTTTAGTCTTGTTTCTGCAATTTTTATTATGTAACCCTTCAGATAAGTATGCGACTGCAGTGGTTTTTAAATTGTAATGCACACCTTATGTTGAAAATGTTTACAGAAGCAATTGTTTTGTTAAACCAATGTGCATCGATATGAATATTTATGGTTTATTTTGAGGGCAGTTTTTTCCCCGTTTTGTATTTTGTATTATTCCCTTTTTGTACTATCATTTAGACGTTTGTGTACAGGATTAATCGACTTTTTGCTCACGTTATGGATTACACGAGTCTAGAGTGTGATTTCACTGATTCCTCTACATCCTGCATTAGTGCACAGTGTGCCCCTGTCCGTCTGTGTGGCAGCGTGGATCAAATGTTTTCTACCACCCAGGTGCCAGGTGACATGTTTCCCCTCAGACGTCTCTCTGCCATGCCTCTCTAATTTATGTCCTCTCTGTGTGTACTATGGGAATTACTGTATTTTCCTGAAGGTCTTTTTTTCCATTGAATAAAATCAGAAGTAATTTACAGTGTGCTGTCGTTCTTTAATAGTTTCTGAGTTGCCTCCAAGTATTTAATTTAATTTAATTTAATATATACAGCACTAAATCATAACAGAGGTGGCACTTTTACAAAGATCAAACAGGTCTCACCATGAGCAAGCACCAGAGGACAGTGACTTAAGTTTTAAACAAACAGAAACGGCAGAATAATAAATATGCCCTTTGTATAGATTATTACACCACCAAAGTTACAGAAATAATTAAAAAATGATAGATTTTAAGTCTTAAAAAGTTTCACAGTTGCATAAATAAGTTAAAAGAAAGCCTAGAAGTCAAATTCTGGGAAAGCAAACGTACAAATTAAATGTATTCAGATTCTTTACTTGCATAAAAGTAGCTAAACCAAACAAAAAAAAGAGTAAAATGTAAGAAATTAAAAGTAAAATTCCTCTGTTAAAATGTTAAAAGTACTTATGTATTGCTGCCTAAATCTAATTGAAAGTATTAAATGAAAAGGTACTCAATGCAGTTTTCTCAAGTTGGAGCGATTATTTTATTTATACATTTATGAGACACATGCAGACTTTGATATTCTGCAATTTTTGTGGTAAATTAATGTTTTATGTGAATATGTTATAACTGCTCTATGCTGCCAGGACATCTGTATTTCCTGGTTACATGAATAAATCGTGTTTAGCATTTAAAATCATAATTTGTGAACTAGTTAACAGTTAATTAATAGTTAATACAAATGTAGTGCAGCAAAAAACACCCAAAAACAATATTTGAATCTGATATGTAGTGGAGTAGAAGTATAAACTAGTTATTTATTTGTTCTTAATAAATTAATGCACGAATTAAAAAGTACAAAATTTCCTGTAGATGTATTATATTTAAGTTCTTTTATGTTTTTTAGGTCATAAATCATCCAATGAGGAAAAACAAATCTCTTTTAAATCTTAATTTAAACGCAGCCAAATAAATAAAATAAAAATGTACCTGTCGTTATTAGTTTTCACCACAAGCTGGCGCCGTTGCGCAGCTCACGGCCCAGCCCTCTTCACACTGCTTCCAAACGTGCTAACAATTTTAGTAAAGTTAGCCTTGATATTTCACAATTTAAGTTCCTGTTTACGCCGAAATATGATTGTAAAACGTGCAACAACAGGTTACAAGCACATTTATCTTTGTAAGAGACGTATGGTAAATTTACAAAGACGAAACTCAGTTTGAACGTAGCGTCAAGACGTTTATACTGACGTCGATTTGCCGGTTATATCATAGATCAAACAAAGGTTTTATGTGCTGAAAGCTTACAAGTATACACATTGAATCATGTGTCATATTTATGTATTTTTTAATCATCATGTCACATTTATTTCCACGTGTAACGCTTGAAAACGCACACGTTTGCTTTTATTTTGAAACACGGTCAGACCGGAAGCCCCCTCCTGCCTCGCTCTGACTTGACGCAGCTTGGCTGGGTCACGCTGCAAACCAGCCGGATGTTTTGCGTCGCCAGTATGTGATGGGAACATTTGCTTGGGTCTGGTTTTTATCGCAAAGCTCACCGTGCGGCTCCAGCGGCGGCCCCGACCAGGTGAGTACCCGCGCACGGCGTTAGCAGGGCGGGCTTGTTTTGGCTGGAGGAGCCGCAGGTCGGCGTGGGTGAAAGCTGCAGGGAGGTCGTGACGGTGTTGGTTTGCAGTGACCGTGCACGCCCCTGCGCGCTCCCCAACATCCATAATGTAGTTTATGTAGGTTGTAGCTGCTTCAACAGGCGGAGCACAGAGATGCTGCTGTGTTTGTTTCTTTATCACCTGTTTCAATCTAAATGTGCTTTTTAAAAGAGATGAAGATTGAGTTTGTGCGCTGTGGAGCGACGCAGGCCTGAACAAAACACAAGCTTCCACTAGTTGGACCCTGATGAGCTCATGTAGAAGCTGTCTCTCCTCACTCCACCTGTCTGCTGTTCATCTGTGTCTCTGACAGCTGCTGCACAATAGTCTCTGGTGGCTCCCCGAGGATCAGAGCAGGAGCAGTTCACAGCTTTTTGATGGTCAGTTGGAGGAGGGGTGGAGGTGGTGTGAGGACGAACCCCAGCAGCTGTCTTTTATTTCATCCTCTCCTTCAACTTCTGTCCATCTTCTTTAAGTCTAAACTTTTAAAGGGACAGTTCACCACCATTTTAAAATATAAATATTTGTCATCTTACCTGTAGTGCTGTTTGTCTGTCCAGATAGTTTTGGTGTGAGTTGCAGAGTTTTGGAACTAGATGACACTCTATGTGGGAACTATTTTATTTCGACCAAACTGCTCCTCACATCCGTATCATCGCTCAGAAGGAAGCGTGCAACTACTCATGGAGTTCCCCTAAAAAGTGCTTACATGTTTCCTGTAAAACAGTAGCCAGTGGCGCTGAATTTGCATTACGCCCCGCCGACCCCGCAGCTAAAACACTCTGTGGTTGTAGGAAGGAGAGCATGCATATTGCATATCCTCTTCATTCCCTTTCTGCTGAACTACACATGCCAGTGGTGCAGAAAAGAGCGTGCATCTAGTCACAGAAGGGAGATCAAAGTCGATGCTTATGTTTTTATCACATATTTCCTGCAGCATTCGCCACCTATACATCAACAATGAACCAGAAAGCTATTTTATAGATGCATGTGTATAAATATTTAAAATTTTTATTTGAAGATAAATGTAACAAGGCTATAACATGACAACAGACAAAACAAATGAGAACAGTGATGAGAAGAAGACAGACAACTTCATAACTTTATCCACTGATTTGGATGAAACTGGCTCATCTCTCCAGCTGATATCCCCAAAACTCTGCAAATCACATACACCAGGGGAAAAATGTGTATTTCTGTTTTTTTTTGGTGGACTATCCCTTTATCTGGGGACTGGAGCTCTAGCTGCTGCTGTAACTTTTCACAGATCCCTTTTGCCGTTTTCGGAGGCTGAAATAAGTCGAATGACGGCTCTTTCTTGCTTACAGCGCATAATTTTATCAGACATTAAGTTCACTTGCAGAGATTAAAAGTTGCTCTTCATTTCATTGTGGTTTTAAAGATCTTGATGATGTGCAGCGGTGGTTTTTTCTGCGCTTTGGCTCTCCACAAAGGCTTCATCTGTTCAGTTCTCCACATTATGGTTATTGATTTGAACGACACATGCAGGCAGCAGACACACACACACACAGAGCTGGTGTGCGCTGCCATGATAATATCCTGACTTAATCTATACTGGCTGTCTTTTTTGTTTTTTTGTCAGTGTTTGGTAGAAATGCAGGGGTCAGAAAGCAGGTCAGAGAGGTCACGAGGGCAGCAGGTCTCCTTCTGTTGCAGAGTCCTGGGTCAGATAATACATGCAAATCATTTTTACTGTTTGTTTTAAACTAACAGATGGGTTCTAGTGCTGAAGCTTCTTCAGTGTTTCCCAGTTCTGGTCCTCAGGGTCCACTGACCTGCATGTTTTAAATGTTTCCCTCCTCAAACACACCTGATTCTGCAGGTGTTTTTGGACCTTTTACAGTCAGGGATCAAGCAGAAGAAACACATTTCAAGAAGTCAGTTCTAGTTTTAGGAACTTGTCCTGGCAAATTTTAACAGTGTCATATCTTTCACATGTTTTACAGACCAGTGATTAATCAGGGAAATTAATATGCAGCACTCCTTTTTCTGATAAGATGAATTAAACCTGCACTGTTTTGGCTCTGATGCTCTTGTCTCTCTCTGTCTGTGGTCACCATTCGTTAATTTTAAAACTTCAGGGAGTCATTTTGTTCATGTATTTATTAGAGCTGCAACGGTTAGTCGATTAAGCCCAAAATCTGATGTGTGTGAGTGTATGTATGTGTGTGTATATATATATATATGTTTAATTAAGAAAATATACATAAATACTGCCTATAAAACAAAATATAGAAGAAAAGAAGTAGTATATGGACTGATAGAGCTGTGATAGTAAAACATTAAGTAAAATATCAGCTGATCAGTATATCTGTCTGGCTTTAATCGTCAACTGTTTTGATAATAAATTGTTTTAAGTCATTTTTGGATTTTTTAAAATAAGATGTATGTATGTGTGTGTGTATGTATGTATGTATGAGTGTATGTATGTATGTATGTGTGTATGTATGTATGAATGTATGTGTGTATGTATGTATGTATGTATGTATGAGTGTATGTATGTATGTATGTGTGTATGTATGAATGTATGTATGTGTGTATGTATGAATGTATGTATGTATGTGTGTGTATGTATGAATGTATGTATGTATGTATGTATGTATGTATGTGTGTATATATGAATGTGTGTATGTATGTATGTATGTAAAGGTAAGTATACCTTTACCTTTACATACATACATACACTCATACATACATACATACATACATACACTCATACATACATACATACACACACATACACTCATACACACATACATACATATACTCATACATCATACATACATACACACATACATACATACACATACACTCATACATACATATACTCATACATCATACATACATACATACATACACACATACATACATACATACACACATACATACATACATATACTCATACATACATACATACACACACATACATATACTCATACATCATACATACATACACACATACATACATACATACATACACATACACTCATACATACATACATTCATACATACATATACTCATACATACATACACACACATACACTCATACACACATACACTCATACATGCATATACTCATACATCATACATACATACATACACACATACATTCATACATACACATACATACATACAATGTACAGTATGTACATACAATGTATGTATGTGTGTATGTATGAATGTTTGTATGTGTGTATGTATGAGTGTATGTATTTATGTGTGTGTGTATGTAAGTGTATATGTATGATGTGTGTATGTATGTAAGTGTATATGTATGATGTGTGTATGTATGTATGAGTGTATGTATGTATGTATGTGTGTATGTATGAATGTATGTATGTGTGTATGTATGAATGTATGTATGTATGAGTGTATGTGTGTGTATGTATGAATGTATGTATGTGTGTATATATGAATGTGTGTATGTATGTATGTAAAGGTAAGTATACCTTTACCTTTACATACATACATACACACACTCATACATACATACATACACTTATACATACATACACACACATACACTCATACATACATACATACATACATACACACATCATACATATACACTTACATACATACACACATACATACATACATACACTCATACATACATACATACACACACATACACTCATACATACAGTACATACATACACACATCATACATATACACTTACATACATACACACATCATACATACACTCGTACATACGTACACACACATACACTCATACATACATACAATGTACAGTATGTATGTACATACAATGTATGTATGTGTGTATGTATGAATGTATGTATGTGTGTATGTATGTGTGTATGTATGATGTATGAGTATATGTGTGTATGAGTGTATGTGTGTGTATGTATGTATGTATGTATGTATGAGTATATGTATGTATGAGTGTATGTGTATGTATGTGTGTATGTATGATGTATGAGTATATGTATGTATGAGTGTGTATGTGTGTGTATGTATGTATGAGTATATGTATGTACGAATGTATGTATGTATGAGTGTATGTGTATGTATGAGTGTATGTCTGTGTATGTATGTACGAGTGTATGTATGTATGTGTGTATGATGTCTGTATGTATGTATGAGTGTATGTATGTATGAGTGTATGTGTGTGTATGTATGTATGTATGAGTGTATGTATGTATGAGTGTGTGTATGTGTATGTATGTATGTATGTATGTGTGTATGTATGTGTGTATATATGAATGTGTGTATGTATGTAAAGGTATACTTACCTTTACATACATACATACATACATACACTCATACATACATACATACATACACACACATACACTCATACATACATATACTCATACATCATACATACATACATACATACACTCATACATACACATACACTCATACATACATACATACATATACTCATACATACATACATACACACATACACTCATACATACATATACTCATACATCATACATACATACACACATACATACACTCATACATACGTACATACATACACACATCATACATATACACTTACATACATACACACACACATCATACATATACACTTACATACACACACATACATACATACACACATACATACATACATACACACATACATACATACAATGTACAGTATGTATGTACATACAATGTGTGTATGTATGTGTGTATGTATGTATGATGTATGAGTATATGTATGTATGAGTGTGTGTATGTGTGTGTATGTATGTATGTATGAGTATATGTATGTATGTATGAGTGTATGTATATGTATGTATGTGTGTATGTATGTATGTATGATGTATGAGTATATGTATGTATGAGTGTATGTGTGTATGAGTGTATGTGTGTATGTATGTATGAGTATATGTATGTATATGTATGTGAGTGTATGTATGTATGTGTGTGTGTATGTAAGTGTATATGTATGATGTGTGTATGTATGTAAGTGTATATGTATGATGTGTGTATGTATGTATGTATGTATGAGTGTATGTATGTATGTGTGTATGAGTGTGTGTATGTGTATGTATGTATGTATGTATGTGTGTATATATGAATGTGTGTATGTATGTATGTAAAGGTAAGTATACCTTTACCTTTACATACATACATACACACACTCATACATACATACATACATACACACACACTCATACATACATACATTCATACATACATATACTCATACATACATACATACACACACATACACTCATACACACATACACTCATACATACATATACTCATACATCATACATACACACATACATAC
>JAJHUR010086811.1:0-18411 GCA_027495735.1 Lutjanus campechanus
ACAACATTAGACCGTACTAAACAACATTAGACCGTACTAAACAACACTAGACCGTACTAAACAACACCAGACCGTACTAAACAACATTAGACCGTACTAAACAACACTAGACCGTACTAAACAACACTAGACCGTACTAAACAACATTAGACCGTAGTAAACAACACTAGACCGTACTAAACAACACCAGACCGTACTAAACAACATTAGACCGTACTAAACAACATTAGACCGTACTAAACAACATTAGACCGTACTAAACAACACTAGACCGTACTAAACAACATTAGACCGTACTAAACAACATTAGACCGTACTAAACAACACCAGACCGTACTAAACAACACTAGACCGTACTAAATAACACTAGATAGTATATTCACATAAATCTATGTGTCATCAGCATAACTGTTGAAATTTATCTGTCACTGTTGATGACAGTTCATATTTTTTCCAAATATTTATTTAAATTGTCTGCAGATGTAACGAGTGTTGTTCTTCCATTTGACCCTCGTGTTCTAACAGAGCTTTAAAATCTTTTTTCTGATGAACTGCTCTGATCCAGAGTTTCTCCGTTTAAACACAACAGGCTAAAGAATTGTTTTCTTTTTTTTAAATACAAAGTCGTATCGTGTCGAAGTGTTTAAAGAGTTTTTCTCTCATAAACTTAAGTCTCAAAAACAAGAACCACATTTTAGTTTTTATCAGCATGAAAACATGAACATCTGATGATCCATCTTTGATGTGTAGCCTACAGTTACCATGGTAACGAGAGTTAATCTTGTGGTTACTGTTTAGCCAGATTTAACTGATGCCAAATAATCCAATCAGAGCCTCCAACTGTCCCATTTTTTGGCTGAATGTATGAAATGATAATTGTTAATTTAGTTTTTTAAAATATATTTGAAGGAGTATGATGATATTTTGTTAAAATAACCAGTGGTGGAGGTGATATTCAGATATTTTACTCCAGTAAAAACAAACTACACTCTGAAAATACTGTTACAAGTAAAAGTCCTGCAATGAAAAAGTTAGACCTATTTTATGTACATTATCCTAAATGTTTGCAACAATGTTCAAAATTCAAGATAATGGTGCATTTCATTTGTTTCTGTAACTTCCAGAGAAACATCAGATGATACGTCAGAGGAAGGAACGTGTACAAAGAATAAAACTTTAACACATTATTATAAGTAAAGTACCTCAACTCTGCATTTACGTACAGGAAATATTTATATTCCACCAATGAAAATGATTATTAGGAGTTGAGTCAAATTTTATTTACATAATCTAATATCACAGATCAGTTTTTGCCACGGAGATAACAATGTCATCTGTTGGGAAATTCCCCGAAGACACTTTCTCAGAATAAGACGGTGGAATGAGCCCAGATATGGACTCCTGTATGTGTCTCTGACACCGACAGGACTGACGACGGTCCAACATGGACAGAAATGTCCAAAATGTGGCACCAATAGATTCGCCTGGTGAGTTCGGGTGATGACATCATTATTTCCAGGTCTGGTTTCTTTTGGAAAAGTTGGCACAATGAACTCTTTCACATCAGACTCTCATCAGAGTTCATGACAGTGGGACGGACATGAGGTTACAGTAACCTTTGACCTTTAACCACCAAACTCTGATGAATCATCAACCATCCTTTGAGTCCACGTAGATGTTTGTGACAAATCTGTAGAAATTCCCTCTAAGCTTTCTTGACATATTGTGTTCATCCACGAAAACGTTTTTTTTCTGAATTTTGCCGACGCGATGCTTCAAAATACACAGAAAAATACCACACATGAATGTGATTACTGGACCAAAGGAAGCACATCAATCATACGTCAGAGCTGCTCGCTCCGGTGTTCCCACCTGCCTCAATGTCATGACACACACACACACACTCACACACACACTCGACAAACACTTCCATGGCGTTCTCCCTCCTGCTGTGATCTCAGAGCTCGCTGCACATCAAACACTGAGCCTGCTGTCATCTCCTCACACACAACCAATCAGAAAATCACTCTGTGTCGCACCACATGTTTCCACACGTTATCTGTGAATTTAATATCAGTCTGTGTGTGTGTGTGTGTGTGTGTGTGTGTGTGTGTGTGTGCGGTCAGTGCGTCTCAGCGTCACATACAGGCAGTGTGACCGAGCTGAGATGACAGCGGCTGCTGGCCCACCGACCAAACTTGCGGAGCCACTGCAGCTGAATACCAAAGAGCAGCTCCCACTGTGTGTAAACACGGGGGGCACAGGGGGGCCGTGACAGATGACGGCGCCGCCGCCGCCGCTATAAACACATCCAGCTCTCAGATGCTAAACGTCAGCAGAGAGGAGATAATCACAGGCCGAAGGTACGACAGGAGAGAGTGTGTGTGTGGACAGAGAAGGTGAAGTGTGGGGCGGTGGAGCGAGCGAAAGAGAAAAGGCAGCGAGTGTGAACACAGACGCGCTGACGGGAGGCTGTAAGCTCTCTAATAGCCTCGCCGCGGGACGCCAACCTGAGAGAGGCCGGCACAGCTCGACACTAAACTCTCTCAGCTTCTCTCCGTCTGCCCTCATACATCAGAAACAACCTGAGGCTCCTTCTCTCTCAAACATGAAGGCGTCGGGATGCTGCAGCTGACAGCTTCTCCGTCTCCTGGAGGTTCTCTTTAAATACTGTTAATTTATTATGACGGCAAACAGAATCGCTGCCTGGATGAGTTTTATTGGAAGAAGGGAGGGATTATAATATTTTTAGGTACTCGCCCCACGTGCCACCACCAAGCACCTAAAACTTCACTACCTGTATTTTTATCCGTTCAACTAACAAAATGATCGTCTCTGTGTTTGGACAGTGTTGGAATTAAAGGGTTAACTCATAAAATAACTGCCTTAATGAGATGAATTCAGCAAAATAATTCTCTGCTGAGTCATCATGAGGCTACGGCTAACACGGCTAACCAGGCTAACACGGCTAACCAGGCTAACACGGCTAACCATGGCTAACAAACTGTTTTATTTTATTTAACTTGAGAACGTAAGCATCTCCACATTCATCAGATTCGAAGCTGTTAGCACTTTTTAACCAGCGAGAAAACAATCGTTCTTCTCACTAAATACAAGTATAGAAAGGTTCTAGGTGGAACCCCCTGGGTGGGTTCTTGTTGGCTCTCTTAAAATGTGGAAAGGTTCTGGATAGAACCTCCAGGGGGGGTTCTTGGTGCAAGCATTACACCACAGGTGGGTTCTCTATGTAGAAACCCTTATTGGGGGTTCTGTGTGGAACCTTTCACAGATGTTCTAGGTACCTTTTACCTCTGTGTGTGTGTGTGTCAGTTCAGTGAGCTTGTTAGAGAACGTCTCCGTCACACTTGAATGGACTCAACGTTTAAACATCTCAGTTCTTCTCTTCATGGAATAAAGGTGCTGGAACTAGAACTAGAACCATCAAGTGTTCTTTGGCTTGACCCCGTAGAACACTTTTTGGTATAAAGCTTCTACTTGGACTCCTCTCAGAGAGTGTCACCTAGAACCCAGCATTAAGGGTTAAACCACGAGCCATCTGTGAAAGGTTCCACCCAGAACCCTCTATGAGAGGTTCTACAGAGAACCCCTTCTATGGTGCAATGATTCCAAACAGAAGCCTCTCTGGGGGTTCACTGCAGAACCTTCCCATTTTGCTAACAAGAAGAGTGCTAACAAGAACCCACTCAAGGGGTTCCACTGAGAACATTTTTATGTTCCAAGGGTTTAATCCAGAACCCAACCAGCGGGTTCTACAGTGAACATTTTTATATCCTAAAGGTTTTATCTAGAACACACTGAGGGGGTTCTACAGAGAACCTTTACATCATTTTTGTCTCCTTATGTCTCGTTAAGTCATTTTCATTGTGTTACGTTGTTTTCATTGTGTTACGTTGTTTTCATTGTGTTACGTTGTTTTCATTGTGTTACGTTGTTTTCATTGTGTTACGTTGTTTTCATTGTGTTACGTTGTTTTCATTGTGTTACGTTGTTTTCATTGTGTTACGTTGTTTTCATTGTTACGTTGTTTTCATTGTGTTACGTTGTTTTCTTTGTGTTACGTTGTTTTCTTTGTGTTACGTTGTTTTCATTTTGTTACGTTGTTTTCATTGTTACGTTGTTTTCATTGTGTTACGTTGTTTTCTTTGTGTTACGTTGTTTTCTTCGTGTTACATCTTTTTCTTCTTCTTCTTGTCGTTTTATTCTTGTTACGTCTTTTATGCGTTTTTTGTCTTGTTACATCTTGTTACATTTTTTTGTTTTGTTACATCGTTTTTGACCTGTTAGGTCATTTTTCCGCGTCTCACCTTGTTTTTGTCTTGTGTCACTGTCGTCTTATGTCTTTTATGTCTTTTTCATCTTGTTGTGTCTTCTTACGTTGTTTTCCTTCCTGTTAGGTCTCTTAGATCGTGTTTGTCTCGTGGCGTCTGTTGTGTGTGATGTGACTTTTAGTTGTAATAATGTATTTTTACAGTGTTCCTAATACAAGTTGTCAAACAAAACTTTGGAAGCTGTAAAAACACAGACAGATTGTAATGTAGACGACAGTCGTGTGTTGGATGAATTCACCTCCTCATCCATTTTAAAATGTTAATTCAGTCTAAATTTAATATCTTCACGTAAACAAGTTTTGTGCCAAAAAGCCACAAAGTGAACTTTAAGAATATTTTTACTATAAGAGGGATTAGAGGAGCCTCTTCCCATCTTGGCTTTATTTAGAGCTGCAATAGAAAATCAGTTTTTAAAGTTTACCACAAACATCTTTTGCCCCAGGACACCTCCAGCTGAACATTTGATGGAAGAAGAAGAAACAGAAGAAAAACTCAGTGTGTTCCTCAGAGACACACACACACACACACACACACGAGATGAGACAGGAGGAGGAAGAGAGAGGAAGAGAGAGGAGTGACGACAGCAGCAGCTCTGTTCAGGAGGATCAACAAAACATATTTTAGACACAAGAAAAAATCAATATCAGTTTAAGTGTGCGCTATATTTAGAATATTTTCTCCATTTTACCCTGCTGTCAGGCAGACTTTTTCAATAAGTTAGATATCTCTCTCTCCAAACCAACCAAACTCCATTAACAAAATCAGTCATTTTACCTCACAGAAAACAGGAGCTGTGGGTCTGCCGCTGCCTCCATCTGTTAGTCTGTTTGTGTTATTGTGTGACTTTGGAGAATCTGAACTAACTCTTAACAACACCAGAGTCCAACAATAACACAAACAAACTAACAAATCGAGGCAGCAGCAGACCAGTGACCTTGTGTTCTGTGAGGTAAAATGACTGATTTTTCTTCTGGAGTTTGGTTGGCAGCAAAGCAAGTGTTTCTTTCTGACAGAAAGGTGCTGTGGAGCGCTGGGGTGAAGCATCTGTGCCGTTAAAAAACTAAAAAACTTTCTTGGTTACCAAGTTGACTCCCCCGTCTACATCTAATGATTGATTGGCTGAAAACAGCAACAGGACAGCTCTGATTTTTAGAACCCCTGGATGGAACTGGTTCTCCTGCCACCTCCTCAAACTGGAGAACTGAACTGGACAAGCTCGCAGACTGCAAACACCTTGTCCTCGACCTCAGAGAGGTTCCTTATCATAATTTGACTTCAGCCCACAAATGGATTCTCTCTTGATAAATTAATACTTGTTTTGTGTTTGTAGTACAATAAGACAGTAAACCTTCATAAATCTGACACACTGAACCTTTAAAACCCAAAAAACCAGCAGATACACTGAACAGCTCTTAGTGAAAAACATCATGTTGGTTCCTCAGAGTGGGTTCCGCAGCCTCTCTCGACCCAGACGAGCGTCTGTTTGTGTGATATTCCTGAAATGTGTCACATCTTCAAGGTGTGGAGAACCAGTTCAAACAGCTTCACGCTGACCTTTGCATGTGAAGAGCTTCTGACATTTCTCACATTTATCAGCCACAGAGACATTTTTTCTGCAGAGTGTCGAGGACATTACACAGTTATTATGTGACAGGAGAGTTTAGAGATAAATACAAAAAGATCAAGTCACTGCGAGCTTCATCATTAATGCTGCATTCATGTCTGTTCTGTCGCAGGTTTTCACTTTGTTCTGCGTTTATTTCAGAAGTTCATTTACCTTCTGACGACACTCATAATTAGTCAGTTGACTCTCAGTAAGTCCAATAACACGACGGTGGCGTATTTGGACTCTCAGGTGCTGAAGAAGACAGACAGTATGTCGTGTTTATTTTGCAGAGAGAACTGGAGATAAACTAGTTATGTTTTACTTTCCACATTAAGAGCCATGACAGTCTCTCTGTTCTGTTTCATGCAGGTGAAAAAGGCTCTGATGTTGGGGAATTGACTCGTGGCTCTGCTTCAGCCTGACAACAGCCGACCAAAACTTCTGATGAAAACGTCAGAAATTCATCAGCATGTCTGACAGCAAACAACAGCTGACAAAGCAGACGTCCAACTCATGAATCAGGTCAGAAAGAGGCTCAAGTCGCAGACTGCAGGACCAGATTTAGTCTTTCCTGATCAAACTTTGAGACTTTTATTTAATCAGGAAGTTTATAACCGTTTCTTAATGTTCCTGCAGATCGTCTGGAACAAGACTCCGGCTGCTCTCAGGTCACTGAAGGAGAACACGGACCGGCACTGAGCCACAGCCTGAGACTGATGTCAGGAAATCTGATGTTTTGATCGTAGCTGTCGCGCAGCTGTTCTCACATCTGAAGCCACGTTACAGGAGGTCAGACTTTGTGAGAGAACGAGCTGCTGCAGGTTTGTTCTTGTTTTATGAGACTGAACGATGACAAATAGCTGATTTTCTGTCGTTTCTTCTCTGCTGTGTAAATGAATCCTCGACTTCAGCACCTGTACACGTGCTCCACGTTAAACGGTGTCATTTCTTACATGCATCTTCAGTCTTCTTCATTTCTGTCACTCCTTTTTACAGAACATGTTCAGGTAATTAATGCATCATTTCATTGACAGTTATATTTGTTGGAAACCACACAAACAGCTGTTACAACATCTTGCATGCTGCTGGAAGGACGCCCAACCAACAGTTCAGTTATCATGTGTTTGCATGTTTGATCTAAAACATCGACTCTCATTATAAAGAATCTTCCAAACATCTCTAATGTAAAAAAAATAAAAACATTTATCAGAGTTATTAGGAAATTATAGAACAAACATCTTCATATTCCAGGATAAATCCTGCTTTTTAAAAAGATCTACCTGCAAGTCATTTCTGCGTTTTGCTCAAATTATGGTGTTTTTAAAAAAATCCTGTCTGCTGGAAATTCCATAAATATGCATATACACACATATACACATATGTTTTGCCAGAAATAATGCATCCTGGTACATGTAGGCACTGCTGGACGGCTGCACAAGAAGGAGAATTCAGCATTCTTGGTCAATACAGCAGCACTGAGGAGTTTATCTTGTCTTTGTCTCGTCTGTCTCCAGGACAAACATCAGCTCAATTTAAGACCAATATGAGACTTTGACCTTTTTCTCATACTTCTTCCTGAGGTGGAGACTGAGCCCAGCTGAAGATCTGAGACTTCAGGAGCTCAAAGTAAGACTCTCATTTATTTCTCACAGAACAAACAAAGATGAAGAATTTTACTCCGGCAGGTTCTCATACTTTAATCGCCTTTAATCTGGTCAAATCTCAAACAACTGGGGGGGTTTGTTTCTCTGCACTGATCTTAAATTTGTCTGAAATCATCAGCTCGTGAGATCACAGTGAGATCTTAAATCTTAAAATGTTCTTTTTTGTCTCACTGATCTTTAATTTGTCTTAAATATCTCACATCACATACTGAACAAAACTTATTTTAACCTGAAACATGAGCTTTTCTTCACCAAACTCGTATTGTGATTCTTTTTTTCATGATTCCTGAATCAATTTAAATAATGAGCTCTTGATCTGTGGAAACAAAGTGACAGCTGCTGACTTCACACTGACCAGCTACAGGAACCTCAAAGGGTCAAAACTTAAAATTCACAGAGGGAACTACAGCTGCCACTTGGAAGAGACTCTGAATGTCAGTATTCATATCTTCAGTTTTATTTATTATTCACGATGATGAGCAGGAACAGCTCCATGTAGCACTTTACTTCAAAAAGTATAGATATTTTTTATTTCATATTTCATTTAAGATTTTATTTACCACTTTTATATGCAGCCCAGTTCAGGTTTTTGAAAGGACAGTTTTCAGGTTCAGTTTCCTGTGAAAGATGTTAAACTTTTGTGCTGTGGGCACTTTTCAAGGACCTTCTTCATTTTGTCTGAACGTCTCATAGCTTTGAAGAGCAGGAACACTTTACTTCAAAAGGTATTTTATTTTATTTACCACTTTAAAATGCAGCACAGCAACGATGCTGCTGAGATAAAACTCAGAGACTGACAGACGTGATGTGCAGCGTTGCTCTGTATTGTCATGTGCACATGTTCACATAGATTAACTGTTCTGTTTGTCTGTTCTGGAAGAACAAATCTAATCTATAGGATCTTAGTCTTGTGATTAAAGTTCTGGGTGGAAGATTTTCAGATTTAAAATTGGGCCTCAGAGTGGCTGGGAGAAAAATAAATAAATCACAATACTTAACAATCGCAATACATGTTGAATCAAGAGATAAGTGAATTCTCCCAGCGTCAGAGACGTGTTACCAGGTCCAAAACTGACTAATCAGCGTTAAAATGTGTAGACGTGACACGTTAAATGTTCTTAAAAGTGGACGGTGTTGTTTTGGACACTGGAGCAGCTGATATCAGAGCTGTCGTATTACAACCACAAAGTTTTTCTGCTTGTAATTATCTGAATGACACGGTGTGAACGCAGTCCTCCCTGAAGAACCTGCCGTCGCTGCTACATCTGATTGAATGATGCATGAAACAGAGGCTCCGGGGCCGTGATTGTATTTGAATACGTCGTCTTTGTCTTTGCTCTCTCCAGCTGAAGTGTCCGTCTGTAATTTGTTTGCATCTGTGAATGTCAGCTGCTGTCTGCAGTCGAGTCTGATCAGTCTGGCATCTTTAAAAGCTCAGCCTGACAAGTAAATAGCTGAAAATTGCCTCAGAAGAGATTTGTTTTGGCTTTTTGTTTTGATTTCTGCAGAAATTACATTCCTTTTAGGAAATGGCAGGAAGATAGCTGCTGCTGCTGCTGCCGCCGCCGCCGCCGCTGCTGCTGGAGTCTGCGTGCGCGTGTGAAGCGACCCTCGCTTAAACCTGGGACATTTCAACACGCCGTCTTTGTCTTTGGCATAATGTCAGCCATTTTCTTCCCTCTGGACGCGCAGATAGAGGTCTGATGATGATAACGCCTGAGAATATTGCACCTGACAACACGGCGCACTTGTTTGGACAGCTCAAACTGGAGGTCGAGAGGCCTCCCGTCCGGAAAAATATTGTTTTTATGTTCCATCTCCATATTGTTAAAGCTGTTTACTCCGCCTGCGGATGTTAATCTGCTCAGTTGACCAGCATGTGCACATATTTGTCTTCTGTTTAGTAAAGTGTATTTAACGGCAACCAGAGCTGCAGTGGAGAGAAAACACACAGGAACACAAGTCATGACTAGAAGCCGTTAATATACTTTGATGTAAGGGAGCACATTATTTATGAGGTGAATGCATCATCAATATTATCATCAATTCCATTCAAATAATTCATTTACATAAGTTTCAGTGGGCTGAATGAGTATTTAAAGCTGCGGTGGGATCAATCAGAAATAATTTCATAATAACTTTTCAGTTAGATAACTAGACTTCTGCACCTCCTCTTGGTTCTGTCCGAGCGTTCCTATTGGCTGTTCTACTAGTGCAGCTGCACGTGCACGTTCCTTCGATTAGACTCTGAATCAATGACGGAGACGCCTGCAGGAAAAGTTGCCATAAAACTGAATTATCAGAAAGAGTGCAGCTAAAGAGCAGCATGCTCAGCTCAGGAGTCTGTCGGTTACTTTTCACCTTCAGTTGTGTTCGTTCACGTCTGTCTCGAGGCCGAGAGGACGGAGAGGACGGAGCTGAGACACGGAGCCGACAGACAGCTGCTCAGAGCCGGGGAGCTCTGCAGGAGAGGGTCGGCGGCAGACTGGAGCTTCTGGAGGAAAAAACACACTGGAGTCGCTCTGATGCTGACGTCTTTATCGGCAGGAGGGAGCACAGAGAGTATGTTTCAAACTTCAGCAGCGACCCAAGGAGAAATCGTGGACCCACGGACCAACCGCACGAGAGCTCAACATTTGTTTTTTTAAACTTCTGGGATTAAAAAGTGGATTTATTTCTCAACCTTCTGCAGGATCCACCCACAAAGAAATCACAGACCAACCAGACACGAGCTCAGAGTTTGTTTTTTAAAATTTTGGGATTAAAAAATGGATCCATCTTCACGTTGGTTTGTAAACGTGTGTGCAGCAGCGACCACGGAGGAGCCGACCGCTGTTTAAAGTAAGATAATGGTGAGCAAATACAAATCTTTAGCTTCTAACTGAAGCTGAAGGTGTTTTATTAGACACAGCTGATGTCATATAAAGTAAAACAGTAGAACACCGCTTCCTTCTGATCTCTGATGACACACTGCCGTCATTTTATGATTTATTACAGTAAAAATATTACAGATTTCTCCTTTAACTGGTCTGATTTGACTAAAATATTAGTTTCACTGCTGAAGACGAGGATGTTTCTTGTCTGAGCCTCTGAAAAGATTCTGCCAGTCCGATGATGAAGCTTTTCCTCGTTCTCATGAGGTTCTGTTGAGCGTCTGAACACATTTTCATTCACGGCTGTGAAATATCTCAAAACGACGCTCCCCTTTCGTTCAGCTGTACCTACGTGTCAGATTAAACTAGTCAGGGTGCACACCGCGGAACGTGCATGAGAACACAGAACAGACAACAGCACAGGAGGAAACATGAACGGTACGATGTCGGAGAGAGAAAGTGAAAGTTAACACATCCTGCTGAAGTTCTCTCTGTTAACAGAACTCAAACTGTTATTTACTGATGATTGTTTGTTGTTGGGTTACGTTTTATTTATTTATTTATTTATTACATTTTATTTATTCTGTGAATTTTTCAGGTAAATTTGTTTAATATTTAAAACTGTTGACAGTTAATTTATTGTTTTATGTCAAATTCACATTTGCTGAACCAAAGAAAAAAGACCTTCTGTCATGAACCTTTAAACTGGGATCATCAACACATCCAGAAGGTTCTATGTTCCAAGGGTTCTATCTAGAATTCACTAAAGGAGTTCCATAGAGAACCTGTTTTCTCAAGGGTTTTATCGAGATCAGAACTCATGAAAGGGGGTTCTACCAAGAGCTTTTTACATTCCAAGGGTTGTATTTAGTACCCACCAAGTTGGTTCTATTGAAAACCTTTTTGTATTCCAAGAGTTGTATCTAGAACATAATCAGAAGGTTCTTCCAAGAACCTTTTTTATATTCCAAGGGCTTATCTAGAATCAACCAAAGGAACCTTTTTTCTCAAGGGTTTTATCTAGAACAAACCAATGGGGTTCTAGTAAGAACCTTTCTATATTCAGAGGGTATTATCTAGAACACAGTTGGAATATTAAAGGGTTCCTGGTAGATACCCCAAGGGTTTTATCTAGAACCCAGCAAGTCGGTTCCATTGAAAACCATTCCATGTTTCAAGAGTTGTATCTAGAACACACTCAAGGGGTGCTACAGACCAAGGCTTTTATATAGAACCCTCCCAAGAGGTTCTTCCTAGAACTGTTTTATATGCCAAGGGTTTTATCTAGAACACAACTGAGGTGTTCTGATGAGAACGTATGGGTTCAGGCTCCAGTACAGGTTTAACTGTATGGTTTCAACACCAGTGTCAGAAAAGAACCAAATGATAAGGAACCCTAATGAGACTGACATTTCATCACTAAACTGCAGCTGTGATCTACTGCAGAACCACATACAGAACCTGTTGGTTCCAAACATCTCCATCAGAGACGTTGGTTCCTCCTGTGGACTCTGTTCCTTCGATTCAAAGCAGCTTTGATCAGGTTCTTGTGTAAACACAGCGAGTATTCAGCCTTCAGCCTGAGAACGTACGCTCAAGTAAAAAAGACACAGAAACAACAACAACAACAAAAATAAAGACTCCAAAGTCTTCGGTTCTTTCAACTGAGGGAACGTCTCTGTGAGCACGCTCTGTGTTTTGTCATGTCGAGATCTCTGCATGAGGAGGAAATTGGAAGCAGCACTTTCCTTTCATCTCTCCACCTCCCCACTGACTCAAATTAGGAACACACACACACACACACACACACACACACACACACACACACGCGCGACACAACACACACACACACACGACACACACACACACGCCTGCACACACACACACACACACACACAGTTACCTACGCAAGACTGGCCTTTTTTCCTCCACATCAAGTCTTTCCTCAAGCAGAAGATGATCCCAGTTTGACCTCACACACACACACACACACACACACACACACACACACACACACACACACGTTCTCATAAATATTGATGACTGACTGAAAGGCCAATAATCAGACAAAAACTTCAAATGTCTCATACATAAAGTAAACGACCGTCCTGTTGTATGTTAATACACTCTGAGAAATAAGGGTTCCTCAGAGGTTCTTCCTGCAGGGCTGAGGTTCTAATCGGAACCATCTGCCCCTTATCTGAAGAAAAGTTTCATCAACATTTATTTTAAGACTGCAGGTTCCTTTAAGGTTCCTTAGACAAAAGAGTTCTTCAAGAATCTCAACGACTAAACAGCTCTTTCTTCCGAGGTTCTTTATGCCATAATATGAAAGGGCTCTCATTAGAACCTTCTGTGTGGGTCCTAGATGAAACCCTTGTCGTATAAAAAGAGATCACCTTGGTGGGTTCTAAATAACCCCCTTGGAATATAAAAAGGTTCCCAGTAGAATCTCCTGGGTGGGTTCTAGATAAAAGTCTTGGAATATAAAAAGGTTCTTGGTGGAACACCATGAGTTTGTTGTAAATAAACCCATTGGAATATAAAAGGGTTCTTGGTAGATCTCCCTGAAGGACCATACAGAGGTTCCCAGCAGAACCCCCTTGGTGGGTTCTAGATAAAATCCTTGGAATATAAAAAGGTTCTCAATAGAACTCCCTGGGTGGTTTCTTGTTAGAAGAGGGCTCTTGGTGGAACCAGTACATCATAGAAGAGTTCTCTGTAGATCTTCTCATAGGGGGTTCTGGGTGAAACCTTCTGTGTTGAGTTCTAGGTAGAACCAAGTGGAACCTTTTCAAAATGTGTCTTGATATAACCCTTTATGGTGGGTTCTTGGAAGAACTCGCTTTAGGTCTTCCAAGAACCAGAAAGGGTTCTCCTGTATGAACAAGTCAAAGAACCCTTGATGGTTCTAGTTGTCACCTTTATTTCTCAGAGTGTGTGTGTGTGTGTGTGTGTGTGTGTGTGGTGTTGTGGTTCCTCTCTGCAGCCTGTTAACAGAACAGTCAGTCAGCAGGCAGTCGGGGGGATTTGGAGGGAGGCGTTCCTCACTTCATGAAAGCAGAACTCGAGGCGACACACACCAAACAATGAGGAACCCCCCCCCCCCAGAGGAGACTCAGCAACAAATCAAAGAACAAAACAAAGACGTTGACAACCTGGTGAATTTTAATGGGATTTGAGTCAGCAGCTTTTCTCACATTCTGTTCTTTCTCAATGTCACTGACACACAGAGAACGTTCCACTGAGGAGGTCGTTCTGTTAGCATACGTTAGCATATGTTAGCCTCTAGGAGCTAATTACTACACATTCAGCACGAGGAGGAAACGTGGCAGGAAACCAGGAACATTTATTCAACGTATTGTTATTTTACGGTTCTCAGGACGGTATTTAGATTTTTTCTGCTCTGTGTTTGTTCAGATTAAAGCAAAGTAAAGATGTACGAGCTGAGAGCGGAGTAAAGTCGGAGTAAAGGCGGAGTAAAGGTGGAGTAAAGGTGGAGTAAAGGCGGGGCTAACCGAGCTGACTGTAAGTTAAGCTAAGCTCTGATTGGCCAGCTGGTCCTGGCTCGGCTGTACGTCAGAGTAATGATGAGTAAATATAAACGTCACATCCTTTTCACAGACGATCTTTCACACAGAACAAACAAAGTGATTAAAGCATGTTGAGCTTCACATTCTGACGTACTGCACCTTTAACCACGGGGTCTTCATTCGTAACCATGACAACCTCATCTTAAGCCGAAACCATGATCTTCCCCTAAACTTAACCAAACCTGAACCTCGGTGTTGTCGCCTCATAAAACAGATTTATTTCTCATCAGTGTTTATCTGCTTTAAAATTCTGACAGTACAAAAAGCTGAGAACATAATCCAGCCGGCAGACGAGCCGTGTTTGTTCTGCATCCTGCCGTCTCGCCCAAGGCTTCAGTAAGTAATTATACATTTCTCACATGTGCAGTTTTATTCCAGTAACTTTACAGTCACAATGCACACAGTCATGAAAAATGTTAAATAACTACACAGGATTAAATTTAATCCAGACTGAAGGGCAAAACAAAACAAAATTAGAAAGGAGTCAGAGAGAACATCCGTCTGCCAGCGAGGCAAAATCCTCCAGAGTCGAAGCTTTAATGAGAGAAAAGAAAGTTTCACGTTTTAAACAAAGTGTAAATGCAGTTCTGCATAATATCTAATAAACATGAGCTGGAATCAGCCGATCACAGTGGTGGTACTGTAAAGAGTCATTTTCATCTTGTTGTGTAGTTTATGTCTTGTTGTTTTTATTTTGTTTCATCTTTTTACATCATTTTTGTCTTATGTCCTGTTACGTCTATTAATCTGATTATGTCTTGTTAGATTTTTTACGTAGTTTACATCTTTGTTAGGTGATTTTTACCCTGCTGTGTCTTATGTTGTTTTCGTCTTGTTACATTGTTTTCATGTTTTCATTGTTTTCTTGTAACATAATTTTAATCTTATCTTTATGTAATTTTTGTCTTGTTGCGTCTTTTATCTTGTTTATGTCTCATCACATCATTTACGTCCTGATATGTAGTTTACGTCTTGTTGCATCATTTTTATCTTGTTACATCTTGTTACTTCATTTTCATACTTATGTTCTGTTACGTGTAATTTTCATCCTATCACGTTGTTTTTTAAGTTATTTTAGTTTTGTTACGTCTTTCAGTCGTTTTTGTCGTTACATCATGTTGTTTTCATCTTGTATTAAAACTAAACGAGCCTGTGTTGATGATGTGAGGAGGAGAAAGTATTTTTGTCAATGTTCAAATTTAGGGAGTAAAAGTAAAAAGTTGTCATAAAAAGAAATATTGAAGTGTACAGTAAGTACAGTAATGAAGTATTTGTACTTAGTTACTTCCCATCCCTGCTTTTTTCTATGAAATGATTTGATTTTGCCACAAAATTTTAAATCCTCATGCGAGCAGCTGCTTTTACACGAATGATATTAACACTTATCCAGTTCATTTGACTGAACTGTGCTCCTCTAAACCACACAGGCTGCTGTGACCCTCACCTGTTATTAAAAGATTTGTCCTCTAACATTAAAAATATCAGTGTAGTTTTTGTGTAACGTGGTCCTGCAGGGACGTTTCCTCAGCAGTAACTTTGACGCTGGCTTACATCGAGGTTGCGTTGGATTGCAGCTTTTCTTTCAGTGTCACATCTCTGCTCTCCTGCTCTTCTCTTGTCAGGAGAACAAGGTCACACGGAGTCAGATGTGACAGGCACAGCATCGGCAAAAATAAAGAATAAAGACATTTGGGGGAAGAAAAAGTCAATGTATGATGCAGAGAAAAGCATATATCGCCTGCAGATAACTGATACTGCAGCAGCTGCTAGTCTCAGCAAAATATACCTTATAAAAAGAAACATGCTCATCAATTGAATAATAATAATAAATAATAATATACTGTTAATAAATAAATCATCAGTACTTTGTTTCATGTCATTCATTCATTGTTTCCTGTTTTATTCTCTAATAATTCTCACTTCTTGTTTCAGTAATCCTGCCGTTACACGAGCCTCCTCCCGTACGTCTTTTACCTCAGTTTTAGTCGTTATGTCTTTCTCGCCATCATTTTGTCTTGTTGTGACTTTTTAATCTTGATAATCTCTTTTGTCTGCTTACGTTTTTTCATCTTGTTAGTTTTTCGTCTTGTTATGAAGTTTTTCATGTTGTTAAATCTTTTTTATCTTCTTCGTCTTTGTCGTGTTGGTACTGAATATATCTGATATCTGAAAACTGTTTAAATATGGTAACAAAAAGTATTTGTACTCAGAGTTCATGAATTTATTCACAAAAAGTAGTTTCTGATACTTCTTGCAGGATTTGACATAAACACGCAGTTTAACAAGAACGTTGTGAGTGTTTGTCGGTGGGAAGCCAGTGAGGGATCATTGTCGATGTTCCTGGTTGGTCGGGGTGGAACAGCGTGAATCCGTCTCTGTTAAACCTCCTCCTGGGGCAGCAGCTGTGAACGGGGAATTGGCTGCTCTGAATCTGAAGGACCGAGAGGAGAAATGTAAATCAGCATCTCATGTGGAGTTCTATCACTTCCTGCTCTCTCGCTCCACGCTGGCACAATTGAATGAACCCGTCATTTACTCACATATTTCCTGGAATGAAAGAAGAGATTTTGGGTGAGCGAGCTAAAGGTGGTGTGAGGTCTTGCTAAGAAACTTGAAAAGTGTCCTTTCCTGCAGTAAGAGTCACCACAGCGGCGAGCTCACAGCTAAGATGCTAACAAACATGCTAACACTTAGCAGCCACAATATCTCTTTTTATTTTCTCTGTGCTGGGCTGTTTACTCCCACTGACAGTTTGCTCTCAGATTGTTCAGAATTTAGGAAAACAGGAAAAGGAAAAAGTTAACAGAGTTACCAAGTTTGCTCAAATGTTATTGGAACACAGAGTAAAAAGGGGCGGGTCTTAAGAGTGTCGTCCGTCCAGTGAAGGATTTTAACACATTTTTAAGTTGTTTGTTGTGAATTCTGGTTTGGTACTTGGCTGTTTTCTGGTACGTGTTTTTTTCTGCTAAGACGTACGAACTGGTGTATTTTTCCTGTAACAACAGGAAGCAAGTAAGGGAACTTGTTGAAGATATTAATTGGTGTTAGCGCTGAATGAGCTTTGATGCTATTAGTCCCCAGCTGTGCAGCTGCAGCTGGATCAAACACCACCTCTGAGACTGACGGAGGTTTGATGACAGGGAACAGTACAAAGGTGGGTTTTTTGCAGAGTCAGCTGACTTATCTGCACAGTTAACCAAGCTAATGGCACTACAGTTAGCACTTAGCTATCTGTAAATCAGAAACTGTGATGTGTTCCCCATCAGTCTTGCAGGCTGTGTTCAGTCCAGCTGCAGTGGTGCACAAAGATTTACTTTATGAAAAACCGGTCATGTTATATTTTCATTGATATTTTCTTTGTGCCTCACATCAAATCTTTCATGTTCTATTGTCTCAAAGCTCCTTGCAGGATGTAACTCACCTACTTTCCAAGTGCTCAGATTAGCCCACACTGCATCCAGCCAGCATCATTGTTGTTCCATCTGGGTTTGTGTGAATATATTTTGTATAAAACATAAAAAGAGGAGGAATCTGTTTCCTAGCAACTGCTTTAATAGATGTGAGAAACTCCCGTACCCTAGTTAGCGTGAAAAGCTTTTAAATATGTCACTTTAAAGTTCTTCAGGAAACATGAAAACGATCTGCAGCCTGTCAATCCGACGTGAATCCCTCAGAGGTCTGAAGAAGAGGCTGCTCAGTAAACATTTACTTTACCTACAGACTGTGATTACTGCACAGTGTGGCAACGTCTCCACAGGGAGGTAAAACCCAACGGAGTGAAGATAAACACAGGAGAGGAGAGGAGAGGAGAGGAGAGGACAGGAGAGGAGAGGAGAGGAGGAGAGGAGAGGAGAGGAGAGGAGAGGAGGAGAGGAGAGGAGGAGAGGAGAGGAGAGGAGAGGAGAGGAGAGGAGAGGAGGAGAGGAGAGGAGAGGAGAGGAGAGGAGGAGAGGAGAGGAGGAGAGGAGGAGAGGAGAGGAGAGGAGAGGAGACAGAGGAGAGGAGAGGAGAGGAGAGGAGAGGAGAGGAGAGGAGAGGAGGAGAGGAGAGGAGAGGAGAGGAGAGGAGGAGAGGAGAGGAGGAGACAGAGGAGAGGAGAGGAGAGGAGAGGAGAGGAGAGGAGGAGGAGACAGAGGAGGAGAGGAGAGGAGAGGAGAGGGAGGAGAGGAGAGGAGAGGAGGAGAGGAGGGGAGGAGAGGAGGAGGAGGAGAGGAGAGGAGAGGAGAGGACAGGAGAGGAGGAGAGGAGAGGAGAGGAGGGGAGAGGAGGAGAGGAGAGGAGGAGACAGAGGAGAGGGGAGGAGGGGGGAGGAGAGGGGAGGGGGAC
>JAJHUR010086812.1:0-12471 GCA_027495735.1 Lutjanus campechanus
AACTGGTGGTTGCAAGTGCAAGGATCTTATTCCGACTGATATGTCTGTTTATTGTTAGGTGGAGCCCCCTTGTGGATGTAGCAAGTGTGACAGGAGAAGTTTAAAGAGCGAGAAAGTCTGCATTTGGAGGAGGTGGAGTGGGTGGACAGCTCAAACAAGCACAGGACTTTCACCCAGGAGACCAGAATTCAAGTCCTCTGTGGAACAAAAAGTAAACGTAGAGTTATTTAAAGTTTTGAGTGACTTAAAATTTCGTGATGTACATGATGTCCATCACATTACTTGATGCCACTTCCATTAAGTGGCATATGTAACAGTTATTTTAACCCAAACCACGATCTCCGCCTTAACCAAGCAGTTTTTGTGCCAAAACCTACGCTTTATGCATGGGCCAAACTAAAACATCAAAGTAAACATAAAAATATTTTCCCAAAGATGGTTTCTGTTATTTCAGGGAGTTCTTATCATGCTGAAGTCTTCATTTTTCTGACCAGTTTAGTTTTAATTAGTTATTTGATGACATAAAAACAGGACCTCATGCCATGATTGACAGCTGAGCTCTGCTCGTGATTGAGTCGCCCGGCTCTATGGGCGGGAGCTCAATGCCGCTCCAACACTGGTCACTAGTGTGCAAACTCAGGCTCCAAATGACGTCACCATCGCAAGATGGCAGCACTTGTTTCTGGAATATTTTGGCTTCAGTTTTGAACAGTGGAGATGTGTTGTCCATCTTTATTCACCATCACTGGTTTTACAACGTAAAGCAGGTGTGTAATGTCACATGACTTATGTGACGTAGTTAAGGTCCAGTAAGCCTGTCACTGCCGGTACTCTTTACCAGTAATAGGACCATTGACCTATTCAGTTTTTTAGGTATTAGGAGGATTAGGGCTGCACAGTTAAATGAAATTGTATCAAAATTACAATTTGGCTTTCTGCAAAATAAAAAACATCTTTATTTGATACAGATTCCTGCAAAAAATCACACCAAACATGTTTTTCAATCAAAATAAGAATAACGATGTGAGTCAAAACTGTCGCAATGAGATATTTTTTCAAAATCATTCAGAGCTAATGAGGGTGTGCTGACATGTATGTGGTGGAGGGTTAGGATTATTTCAGGAATGCTAACATTCACATGAGGGGTATAGAATGAAATTGAAAAAAGGAATCAAATGAAGTACTGCACTGGTATTGGCCAGTAGAGGGTACTTTTATTGGTATTTTAAATGATACCCAGCCCCAGTTAAACAGTCAGTGGTTGTTTTTTATTTGGTTATGTATCCTCTGTCTCCTTCTAAGAACAATATTGTTACGTATCATAGAGGATTCAATATCAGTGGTTATGTGTTCATTCTGGAGACACATGATTTTAAAACAAAAAGGTCCCTATATGTCCCTCTCCCTATATCAGGCTAACCTACCATATGAAATTCATCTTTCATCTTCTGTCATTCTTTCTTCTCTCATTTCTCCTCGCGTGTCTCTGATTGCACGTATGGACTGAATAGCCTCCATGATCAATGTCCAACACCACAAACTGCCGTAAGCGATGTCCCTGCCAAATTATTTTGCTTGTGAAAGAATTTGATGACACAGAGGAGCAATTTTACACAATTTGTACTTCAGAGGAGAGGGAATCCGTCTGCATCTCACAGCCCCTTGGCTTTTTGCCTTGTAGTTTATACGGCGGAGCGTGGCAGCAGGTCCCTGTGTTGCTCTGCTAATCAGCCTGTAATCCCTGTGCTGCTGATGTGAGAAGTGATGCTCCATGCGACTCTATCATTTTCTCATCAGTGCTCTCTTTGTCTCTGTCTCTATCTCTCTCGTCCTCTATGTCTCTGTCTGAGGGACTGTTGCTTCTCTGTGATTGGGCCATTGTTCTGACTCGCTCACAGAGCCAGCCTGTTGGGCTTGTTTACATGGATTCATGCTTCTAGGCTGCTGGCTAATGCAACACCTTTGTTCTTTTAATTGCTTGCTGTTCCAGCCACGGGCTGAAAGGAATGAATAATTCCACAGCCACGGAATACTAAAATTTCTACAAGTGAAGAACTTCCTCTCCCTGAATATGAATGTGCGCAGGCAGCTCTCTATATGGACTGAAGCTCAGTGAACAGGAACTGCTGTCCTGTGATCAGCTCGTGACTCAAGTTTTGGCTTTGCTCGTGTTTTAAAAAAATACTACCTGCATTAATATCAATAAATTATGAAGACAATCATTTGGTAAACAAACAGGACATTCACAAGAGAATTCATGAGTGAATCAGCAACTTCCACACAGAATTAAAGATGCAGCGTGTATGATTTATGGGTATTTATTAGCAGAATATGACAGAAATGGAATAAAATATTCAAGTATGTTTTCGTTAGTGTATAATCACCTGAAAAGAAGAATTGTTGTGAACAGTGGTTCCCAAACTTTTTCAGACATGCCCAACTTCAGAAGCCAGAAAAGTTCACATGGCCCCACCCAACAATTATAATCAGTCACTTACAATAATTGGGGAAGCAACCGACAAAAAAGGATTCAAGTAAAACTTTTGTGAAATAAAGATTAGCATTATAACCTTAGCAATCTACCATTTGTATATCTCCCATGCATAAATCATATTTATTCAACGTAGGAACCACTGCCTTAGAATGAGCCCAGCTCTAGCCATAGTTAGGCTCTTTTCCAATGTAATGAAATATTCACATTCCAGAAACTCCTGAGAAAGGTTATCTTGGATTGAGCATGGCGACTACATATTTATAACAAAAAAGCTGTGTTACAAACTGGGATGTGGAGTTTTAAAGACATGGATATTTACCATTGAGATAAATAAAATATGGATGCAGCGGTGAAAACTAAAGCCAAAATATCCTGTATATAAGTGCTGGGCTTGAGCTGGTGACATAATTTGGCTGACTCAATTGCAAGTAGACCTCAGCTGTCAATCGTGACATAAAACCTCCTTTTTTATATCACAAAATAACAAATTAAAACCAAACTGATCAGAAAAATGAACACTTGGGCAAAGATCAGTGTGATAAGAGCTGCCTAACATGACACACACATGGGAAAAAGCTCAGAATTTATGACCTGTACTGCAGCCTGGCACCAGGGGGCGATCAAGATGCTATTAGGTTGAATTCTGGGAAGTAAAAGATCCGATGTTTTTGAAGTGAGATCATGGATTGCATAATAATTGTTGGATGGCTCCGGGTCTGAAAAGTGAAGCCAATGCAGAAGTGCCTTAAATCTGCATTCTTTCTAATGGACAGCAGGGGGCGACTACACTTCAAAAAGAAAGTCAGATTGTATGCACGCTTATGGCGTATAATATAATGAGCCTACTTCTCATTTAAACATTTAAACAATTTCCAAATGGGTTTATGTTATGTCTCGAGTGTTCGTCAGTAGCATTATTTTGTAAATTATGGTCACATTGAGAATAAAATAGACAGGTAATGGATGAACAATTTTGAGAAAATATGTAATTGCAATTATTTTGACTGATATCGCAATTGCATTATTGGAAAGAATTTTTACATAATTATTCTCATTTTCATTGAAAAACATATTAAATTGATTATGGTGTGATTTTTGCAGGGATATGTTTCAACCAAAGATGTTTTCTTAAGTCTGTAGAATATGATGTGTTGGTCAGAACATCTCTGCAGCACAAAATTTAATTTATTTTGTTTTTAACAAATATTCTCCCTCCTGCAATTTGAACATTTCAGTAGGCCAAATTGCGAGTTCCCTAAAATTTTAATTAATTGTTCAGGGTGGTACAAGTGCTACCTTATGAATGACAAATTATTCTCAGTGAGTACATGCAGCGCGACACACCAAGCTCACAAAACTCAGATCAAACTGTCAAACTAAAACAGGGGTCTGCGACTTTTAATGTCAAAGGAGCCTTTTTGGCCAAAAAAGGAAAGAACAATCTGTCTTGAGATGCAAATATTAAATTATCTTTTTTTTCTGCATTTGGCATTGGCAAAATTTTGAAGAAAAGGCTCTGAGCTGCAGATTTAGATGCAGATTTTAGTTGACAAAATTTTAAAACTTTTTTTTATTTTTTGGCATATTGGCTATACATTTTTACACTTAAAAAATGTGAGAAGACTTTAGGCCAATAACAATGACGAACGAATATGAAAATGTAAAAAAAAAATAATAATAACTTATAAAGTCACAGGAAGCCACTGGAGAGAGGCAGAAGAGCCAAATGTGACTCTGGAGCCGCAGGTTGCAGACCCGTGAACCAGACAGTGCTGATCAAATATAAATCAAGATTCTGTTACTGCTCTGCCTATCTCTCACCTCAAAAGTTTTCAGAAACTTATTTTAGTGACTGTTTAGCTGTGATATGAGAAACTTTGTGACCAGGCATGCAAAACTCTAGCTTCAAGTCCACAAACCAGTGGGTGACATCATGCTGGGTTTCTACTTGAGAGTGACCCGCAGACCCTCGGTTTTATGAAAATACTGAATCACTGAAGTACTCCTTAATTACCTCCAAACTCAGGGACACAGAGTGAATGGACTGGAGCAGCACGCACTAAACCACTTATCACTGAATTACCTCATTTTTCTACAAACACAAAGCAACAGACATAAATTAAAGATGCTAATTAGGCTCAAATTCTACACATAGCATTATGTGTGTCTTTATGTATGCCACCCTCGCTGGATTCTGTGCTTCATCGAAAAAAAACAACAAAGCTTGGCATCACCAGCGCTCAGTGTTATTCTGTGAGTTGAGAAAATCATGCCGCCCTCCTGTGCCTGATAGCCTTTCAAAAACCATGATACAAAATGTAACAGCAGAGATTCAGAGAGAGTCGCATTGATTAATTGACAGAGAACACTGAGTTTAATCTCGGGGTCAGATTTCATTCAGCCGGCGGCCACCGTGCACCTCTGGCTCGAATCTCTTCTTTCACTGCCGTATCCTATTCTCCTCTGCTGCAGAGTAGATGAAAGTGTGTTAATAGCTGCTCTCCATCTGTTAGCTTCTCAAACATCATTGATCGATGGAGGACGGCGGGGGCGTCTGTGTGTTTCGGAGTTGGAGGTAGGGAGGTGGGGGGCTCTGCGTTGGCAGAGACGGGAGGCTTGACATGAACAGGAAGCTCCAATAGAGCGCTGCATGTTGGACGATCAGACTCCCTGGCGGCAGGTTAGGAGGAGGAGGGGGAGGAGGTGTGGTGTGTGTGTGTGTGTGTGTGTGTGTGGAGGGGGGTCTGGAGATAAATGAGGCGGAGCTGTCAATAAAGAGCAGCTCTTTATCCTCTGTTAAAGCTCTATTCATTTCATTACTGTCAGGCTCATCTGGTGGAAGAGGCCGAGGCAGTTTTCCCCGGACGTGTTTTGGCGAGGGGTGAAGTTAGAGAGCTGCCAGGACGAGGCGGGGTGAAACAGGCCGGGGCAGAGTGACACGTCAGGCGGGACGAGATAAAACTGAGGCACTGTAACATGCTGGTGAGTGATATTAGATACAGGGGATTTGCCAAAGCTTAGAGTTTGGAGAATTGACACCCCTGAATTGAACAGGGGTTATTTCAGCCTCACCAAGGTGGGGGTGGGGGGGTTCTGCCGTCATCAGGAACAGTTTTACTGCATCCCCCAGAGAGGACTGCAGAGCTGGATGGACTCCTGAGGGAGGGTGGATACTATCAGAGCCCCAAATATCAATTCAGTAACACACAAAAGTCACAGTCTTGCTTAATTCAATAATAAGTATTTACAAAAAGCTTTGGGTCTTTGAATTTGTAAGTGACTCACTAAGTGTTTCTACAAAACCTTGAGCTTTCTGGATGAAGTCCACATTGTGGGCATTGTTTTCTAAGCCTCTATGGCCTTTTACACACACAATATATCCTCCATTATGGTGAAATACCTTAAAAAAGAGGCAAGACTCTAAAGAGACTAATTTGTGTTTTCATTTGTCACATGACTCTCAGGAAGTCATGGTGATTTCCTTTTTTTCCAGCCTTCCTCATATGGTAAAAATGGTCTGAAAACATATTTTTCTGTTATTTTTACGATCTGGAAACATTAATAGATGAGTAAAGTTTAGTTTTTAATCATTTAATGTACTTACACATTGAACCAAAGACGGCAGCAACACAACAACACACTGTCTGTCAGCAAAGACACACACCAGGAGACTGAAAATAAGCATTTAAATGTAACACAGATGATCAAACACTGAAATGTGACTCACTGTCTTGTTTTTCATGTAAAGTTTGCTGACAGTCATTTATCCTCACAGGCTGTTCCACAATGGTAAATTTAACCTGAAGAGGCTATTGAGAATTTTACATAATAATAATGATAACAGTTTTTTTGTTCCTCACCATTATGGTACAGTGTTGCTCTAAGATACTGTACCCTGAAGTTTACCGTCAAAAAACTTTTTAAAAATTTCTTCAAATTATGATTATTTGGCTTATTTTCTGACTAAAAATGACAAGGAAAAATGTAACCACTGGCATCATAATGTACACCACAGAGGGCTAAACCCCCATCATGTTTTCCCCCTGGGTTTGGAGAACATCCACCTGATGTGTCTGACCATGTCCATGAGGGTCTGCGCGGATCATCTGCGCGCAGCTCCAGATTTATGACAATGCAGACTGCACGCATCGAAAGTCTTGTGAACATGCAGACACTTAATGTATATTGTAGTGTAAACAGGACCCACTTTGTGTCTGTTTATGTTGGTGATGCATTAAGGGTTATAATGTAAGGGCTGAACGATCTGCAAATCTGATCTGCAGCCTCTGAGATTTGGATATTGCACTTGGCCATATTGCAATTTTGATCATACTTTGATGAACTGTTTTGCCATCTTATGATGTGGATCTGGTTTAGGTGTTAGGACTGATCAGACCAAGTTATGTGTGTGTTCCACACTTGTTCAGTTGGTGTTGTCGGTCAGAATACAAAATGTGTTGTGTGTTGTGTTAAAAGATTCTAATGTTCTGTATCTGATCAAGTCACTGGCTGTCATTCTCACAAAAATTATTACAACATGTTTGAAATTTGGGACTGGATGCAAAAAGCTATTTGCGAGCGCTTCTCACAAGCAGATTGCAGAAGAAGAAGTACTTTATTAATCCCTTTTGGGGAAATTAATTTTTTTTTAATACACACACATGCACACACAAGGCCTACAGACATGCATCAGTGGAGACATGTCAGAAGGATGACACTGCCAAATGGTCAACACTCCAAGCACTTAGGGGTTCAGTGCCTTACTCAGGGGCACATTGGCTTGGTTTAGGAACTGGCCATCCTCTGGTTTCAGAGCCAAGTCCCTACAGACTGAGTTTGACAAGTGACCCAAAAAAAAAAGCAGATGAATTTGTCCAAGATACAAATATGGGAGAGAGGAAATTATATCTTATCGCTTATAATGCCAGCTTGCATGTTAGGAATTTTGTGAAATGGGCCTGAGATGGTCAACCAGCCCAGTATCAGACCAGTTCAAGAAGTAGTGACAAAATGTATTTGTGGATTGTCAATATTTTTCGTGACGGTCAGAACAAACCTTCAAAGTAAAAAGGATGTATGTAATATAAAGAGCAGGAAAGTCCACATAGAGAAACAGGACATTTACCCAAGAGACCAGGATTTAGGTCCCTTGTGAAACTACGAATTGGTGTTGATTGTTTTAATAAAATAGTTATTGTAAACCAAACCACAATCTTTTCCTAATCTTTAACAAGTCATTCTGGTGCCTAAAACTACCCAAGACCTTTTTTTTGAAAGTGTAACATATTCATATTCATTATTGCTAATCTGACAGCTGAGAACGATGATGGATAATACAGTGAGTGTTGCAAGAAAATTATTTTATAAAGCTTCGATAGAGACTGTGTTCAACAGTACATAGTTGGAGGAAAAGACGTGTCATCAGCAAGAATTCTTTCAGGAACAGGAACAGTTAAGAATTTGTGTTTTTGCAGGATTTTGAGTGTTGTGTACTGACACAAAAGTCTACAGGTGGTCCATTGTTGTCTTCAGTGGTTTAATGCTTCTCTTTTACTGTTGGGACTAAAACATTCCTGTATATTAGTGAAAATTGTCCTTTTTTTGTGAGGCACCAAGTCTTTAGGTTCCAAAAGTTTTAAAAAAGACAGTTCATATATATTTACAATACATGCTTTAGGCAGTAGAGTTCTCTGTCTTTCTACTGGCAAGAAAGTAGTTCCTACATACAGTAAAGCTGCTCACAACAAGGTCTGTGGATTATCTTGCATGAATGGGTAATGTTTTTTGGAAAGAGATACTGGTTTTGAATTTTTAAAATGCATTTTATTGATACTTGGAGCTCCAAAGGACCAGAAAAATTGAGATGGAAAAACAGCACTACAGACCAGGGGGAAAGCGAACTGTCCCTTTAATGCCAAGTAAAAGAAAAAAATTGCCACACATTTGTAAACAAACAATTAAATGTAATATCATATAATTCACTGTTAAATAGGTGTGACTTAAATAAACTTACAATTAGAATGTAGACCAAAAATCATAGTTTTACATTTTGCCCACATATAAAAATAACAATCTATGTATTTACTGTTCTGATTTGAGATGCGTGAGGCTCTTGAGCTGTTTGAAGTGGCTTCCTGATTTATCATTAAAGAAAAAAATGTCTTGTTGACAAGGCCAGATGCACGGTTTGATTAAAGTTTGCTTAATTAAGTTTGTTTGGTGAGGAAGCATCATTCTGTAGAGACGATACAGTGCACTTTCCCCTAAAGGCGTACTTGAGAAGGATTTTCTGTTTAGACTGTGTTTTATTGGTTCTGACGACCTATCATTATCGGTTTCTGACAACTTATCTTTAACTCCCTCCCACCCCCACACCTCCCCACAACAACACACTCAGACACACAAACGTGATTATTCCAGACTCTCTTTCTGTCAGACCTGCAGATCATTGTGATTGATCAGTGGGTGGTTTTGCTATGCTAGTGTCCTTGGCCCACTGTGGCTGTCAGCTTCTTTCCATCTGAAATCTATAAGAAGGCGCTGGACAGGGTTCCAGTGGTGCCTGCTGTCAAAGTTACTGCCACATTTGCTTTGTTGTCATTTGATTTTTGTGGCAAGGTGGATCTAATTTTAAGGGTTGTGTCAGTCTGGAGAATAGGCTTATAGACTGTCTGTGTTTTCGTGTCAATAGAACAAGATGCCCAAGTTCTTCAAGAACTGGGTTGTGGACTGCAAGTCCTCTGATTATTTGTAAGGTTGCATGAGGCTGAAACTGAACTTCAGTTGAGTGGCGAAAAGTTGTGTGTGTCAGTTGATGCTGATGGACTGTGTTTGGGTAGCTGGATTTGCGAGGTTGCTAGATCAGGCGAGTATCCATCTTGCCAGGCTTCAAGTTATCCGTTTATGTCCGCACCAAAAGTGGTGCGGCCAATCAGCATCCTAGGAGGGACTACTGGTGGTGACGACAACGAGAAGCGTCCATGGAAGCGACTCATCTCGAACAAACAATGGCGGCCCCTGAAGAGGTTAGCGTAGATACTGTGATAGCATCAGTTACTGTATATCAGAACTGGAGAGTATTTCTTCATTGAAGGAAGAGCAAAGAACGACACTGAAGGATTTTCTCGATGAAAGATGTTTTCACTCTTCTCCTGACCGGCTTTGGCAAGAGTTTGATCTGACTGGTTGAAGTTAGATCATGTTAGATGTGATTGATAGATGGTTCATCCAATCACAAGTGTTTTTGTGAAAGTGCCTGCCCTTCAAACAATTTCTAATGACGCCTTCCCAGATGGTTCTATGTAACAAACCATCTGGCGTGTCAGGGTAATTTACATGTGTTGAGATATGGCCCTCATTTCCCATCATGCATCACTGAGTAGTTTGTTAAGTTTGCTATTTTATGTTTGAAAATGCATGTTACTTCTGTGTATTTTGCTGTGTTTTTGAGTACGTGTTAATATTTGAGGCTGCTGTCTGGTTCTCATTTCGCACTTACAGGAACTATATTCATAATTCAAAGAAACATAAGACTATTCAATTCGGATCAGTACCTGCATCTGTGATGACAGTCCGACATCCAATCAATGAATCAATCCATCAGTACTGTCCTCTGATACAATACTAGATTGGATTCGTCCCAACTCTATAAATAAGTTTTAGTTGCTGGTAGTTGGTTGACTTAGTTTGATGTGTTATGAATATTTGCTGGGTAGTCAGAGCCATCATTCTGCCACCACTAAACAAACTTTTTTTGACTCTTCTTTGCTTGATCATTCATATAAACCGCATGTTTTAAAACAGCATGTTTTAATTGATCAGTAGTCCTTTCAGACTGCTGCACTGCAATATATTTAATATATTTAGAATGTAGTAAGCCTCAGAATTGAATTGATGTTTTGGCCACTTGGGGGCAGCACAACAAGCTATGAACACAACACTGACATATAAAGTTGATGCAGTGAACATGTCAGCAAGTTATCTGTTTGAACATCCAAAAGACACACAGCAACGTTAATTTAATTCGTTTGTGCCAAACTGATGTATATAAAAGTACAGTGGTGTCTTTTTGTAAACTCTTATCTCTATGTCTCATCATGCAGAACTTATTTGAATCATTTGTAAATATGTAAATGGATGAGGTTGGGGATGTTGTGGCTGTTTAAGTTGAATAGGTGGCCTGTTTTGACTGAATGAATGTCATTGTCAGGGACCAAGCAGTGAGGCAAGGAGGAAAATGGGGGATTTGGATGAAAACTGGGGTTTTTATTTACCACAAAAATGCAAAAACAATATAAACGAAGAATTAATAACTATACTCAATATAAAATGGCCAAACAAAATGACACACAAGAGGAACACATAAAGTGGTTTTGCCAAACCAGAAACAACTAACTAACATACTAACTTAATCTAAGTCCTCAGGCCTTAGTCACACCTTTTGCTACACCAGGAAGAGACCTCCCTCAACACACGGTAACTCAAAAACAAAGAAACAGATGATTAATGTAACAGAAAATTGTTTGTAAGTAATTGTGTGTAAGCTTAGACTGTTAAAATATGTGCACTCCATTAACACATGTAGGATTGAAGCAAATAGAATCATCTAAATCAACCAAACTGTGTGATGGGAATTGTTTGGGCGTAGTTGACTGCAAATGAAATTAACTTGTGTAGGTAGCAAACTAATGTGGTGGGAGAGAGTGAATGGGATGATATTACCATGTGTGGCTCTGACCATCACAGTAATTGATAGTGGGAAAAACTAAATTCACAAAGAAACTCTGGATCAGTTATATCATGGCACATGGTTCAACAGTAATGTCTTTTTTCACTTGCCTGATTGTGCAAGTTGGTCAAAAATGTACTTGCCCCCGTACAAATTGGCTTGTTTTTGGGGGGGTTATCAAATTACGACAAAGATTATCATGTTTAATCTAGGGCTGCGAGTCTATAAAATGTCACAAATTGGCGAAAAGTCCAAGGTGATGTCTTTGAAAGTCTTGTTTTGTCAGTCCATAATCAAAAATATCCACTTTAATATGATAATAAACAAACATACAAACAACAAAACAAACAAAATATGATAATAAACTTCATATTAGAGAGGCTGCTTTAACAATGAATCAATAATCAAAACAGTTTAACAGCACAATTCTTTATTGACCACTTGCCCGGTCAGGCAAGTGAGTGGCTACATTTACTATGCTAACATGGCTTTTTACTTGCCTCAGGCAAGTCGGCAGGCCTTATTGTTGAGCCTTGGGGCAAATACCTGATTTCCTCCTGGGACTAATATCAATCAGATGTTCTGGATTAATGTATTCCTGCCCTCCACAAACTCCTGAGAGCGATATCTGGCCGTTAAATGCACCACTAACTTTGCCAGCTAATTGCTGACTTTGCCTGTCTGTTGTGTAGGTAGTAGAGAGCAGCTTTATCTGACATTTTTCTGTGGAAACAGCTTGTTGCAGCTAGAAATGAAATGATTAACCAAACCAGTAAGGATTTGAACTGTAAAGCAAAAAGCAATAATAATCTGACTTTAACACTCCATGGACCTGAGGGGAGCTGCAGAGTTGGTGTTAATTGTGGGTTCATCATTATGAGTGACATTGTTCATTTTACTCCTTGTTAAAAAAAAAAAACAAAAAAAAACAACATTGATTAATGCAGCTTTAAATCAAATAAACATTGTATTTAAATGTTGCAGTTTGTAGTTTGTTCCCCGGAACTTCTCAATTTAGCTGTGGTGTGCAATTGAATGTTACATTACACGCTGCTTCTCATTATGTTGTGTTATTTATTTTTCATTCAAACCTGCACTGAACGTTCTGACAGACGTACTTGTAAATATTCCTCAGCGCTGCCAGCTGAGCACCTTTTGTTTTCATACAATAACTTTAAAAACAGACGACAATTTGCCTTAAAAAAAAAGCAAAAAAAAAAAAAAAAAACACATTTCAAAAAAAAAATGG